>VXAB01007730.1:0-35593 GCA_013399175.1 Odontophorus gujanensis
AGAAAGGAGAGAGAGAGAAAAAACATTACTAAATGGTTTCTGAGTTCGTATTCACCATCATACTCTAGCAACGTAAACTTTTCTGACTTGAAAGTGGAGAGCAACTGCAAGACACAGATCTTGTTCTGCCAAGTGGGAGACTCACTTGAAAGCCTCAAAACACCTTAATCCTCTGATTTTTTACTGGATGTGATAATCTAGTTCATCACCATGACAGTCTTGTACAAACTGCAAATGTAATATGAAAAAAATTACCTGTGCATACAACACAGTGAACAAAATACAAAATTTTCATGAAGAAAATGAGAAAGCACATCTGCTAGCGATATGTTACAGCACAATGTGAAAAGTCCTTTTGCTTTCTTTTCTATAATTAAGGCACAAATTAGTCCCTCCAGTATCTGTCCTTAAATTAACCACTGACGTGCTTAAGAATAACCAGTTGAAACATACAAAGTGAAAAAACAAACAATGCTATCCTGTAGCTGGAATACCAAAAAACAAGTACAGATAGGAAAAAAATAACAATATTTTCAGGAAATATGAACCCATATTATCTTGAAAAATCAGTGTCTTTTAATACTTAAAATCTAAAATTTCACAATGCAATTACACTAATTATTGTTGTAAACTGCAGTATCGTTAGGAATACATGAACAATGGAGACAACTCATATTCACTGGCAAAGCACAAACTAAAAAATACTTCTTATCAGAAGGGCTTGGAAATCAGAAATCAATGAACCAGTAAGTATGACAGTAGAAGCCTGCCATTTCTATGACAAAAGTGGGCAGATTCCAGTTGCCAGTCAGAAGTCCAACTTGGATTTTAGCTTTTTTTTTTTTCCTGTCTGTTCATTCTCTCTACACCTACTCAAATATGAAAGAAAAGCAAAAAAAGGTTTTGAAAAAAAAAAAAGGGAAGAATAGATCTACTTCTTACTTTAAATTTTCATGCAAGCAAAGGCTTACCCTGTGGTGGAAAAGGAAAAAAATTAATTGAATATGAACTCTACCCTAGGTTCTGACCCTTGCAGCTAAGTCTTCCTGCCTTCTCCTAAATCTTCATTGTTATTTGGGAAGCTCTAATCACCTTTTATGCCTCAAAAGTACAAATCTCTGAAGATACTTAATAATTTCACCCACCGGGAATAGTCCTCCAATTTCAGTCTGGTTCTTTGTGAAATTGTTAGAAACCTTTACACACCACAACTCATTAAACTTTAAGGTCTATTCTTCCTTTTATGTGAATGCTTAACACCTATTAATGGCCATGAGAGTTATGTGCATACAGCAATGAAAGATTAAACTCTCCATTGTTTAAGATGTGGTGATCAGCACAGTGCTGCTTCAGGAAAAACCTCAAGGATATTGCAAATACTGTGCAGAGTTAATCTCATTACACACTACTAATAGCATTTGTGGCAGTGTTTGCTTCCTCAATCAACCATAGGTGACCACCTGGTGCCCTGTAACTGGAAGGCTGCTCCCTCAGCACATGGGAGTGACTGGTCTCTGCCAAGGAGATTAATCTTTAAGCTGCTACGATTCTATTCTCCTGACACTTTCTCCCCCACTGAGAACAACATGTGTTTTATTTTCAGTTTGAATATCTGAAACTGAAGTGTGAAGCATTTTAAATTATTTTTAGCTGTAGATACTTAAAACATTATTTTGTTGAGGTGAGGTGGAGAGTCATGGATTCAAGTACAGAGATGTTAATTTGGGAATGAACATATTGCGATGCTTTTCAGTGCAGTCCTCACACAGGATGGACCTCTTGATCAGATTCACCTAGTATTTTTGAAAGGACAATCACTGCAAGGCTGATTTTAAGAACTCTTAAGAACAGCAATGAGAGAAAATAGAAGTGTCTGTACAAGAGAAATCAGTACACTGACAAGCATATGAGACATCTCTTTCTTTGGTCATCGCTACTGTAGAGGCTATCTACAATATTCTTAAATTAGAGTGGTGATTTTTTTTAGCTATGTTAATAATGTATACCAATTAAATCAACAGGGTCTCACTGACTTACATTAGATAGTGTCCTAGCCTACAAATTGGTTTTCCCACATATTTGAACAGAAAGGACAACAATAATTAAGCAACCATTTGTAGACACCAACTAAATAATTAAAGCAGGTTTTATCATTCAAATTCCACAATCATGTGAATAAAATATATAGATTTAGCAACCCCTGTTCTGTATTTGAAATCAAGAAATGTACAAAATTTAAACTTTAGTGGAAGACATTTACAGTGGGCACAAGTTAAAATTAATTTCTTCTGGCTTGCATCCAGTTGTAATGATTTAGGATACAAGCAGGACGAGCAGCGATTACCAACTTTTAAAACAAACTTCATCTTTGTAATTACTTTTGGCAATAGACACCAACTAGCCTCCAGCAATTAACTGCCAAGATGAGACTTAAAAGATAACTAGCGAATAATTTGAATTTACAAATGTGTTGAAAAAGAAATCTAGAGAGATGACTTGGCAGAACATTATTAAAATAGCTCGTCTGTTGATATGGAGATAGAGAAATGAGAGCTCCAATTATCAGGGAAAAAATGAAGAAATAAATGTACTGTATTTTTATTCTGTGTGCTTTGTACATGTTTTGTAGATACATGTTCCATTTGGGGATCTCATGATTCACACTGATATCTTATCTACATTTACAGCTTTTAAACAATTCTTGGTGAATCCTAGAGATATAAAGGTTCTATTTAAACTATTTGATTTAGAAAAAATACAGATTTTGAGAGACTTTTTTGTCATAAAGATGGTCCTTCCACTCCTTTTGCTTGTCTCCCTGGCAGGCTGCAGGCATTGCCATCATCTCACACAAACTGTCCCTGTAAACAAGCTCCAGCAGTTCTCACCTCTGGAGGACCTCAGCTGTAGCCCTGTAGGTTATACTGTTGAATTATCTTCATGTTAAACAGAACCATCAAGAGAAAAACATTTTCCTAATTCAGCTGTGATGGTACAATGCTTTGTACTGCCAAGGAATGGGTATCTATGGAGTAAATAAGGCAAGTCAAGTCCACAATTCAGACAAGTGTCGTACCAGCTGAAAATGAATGTGACTCTTAGACCTCATCTGCCTTAAGGCCAGTAGCATGCATTAGAACTGCACATGTGGCATAAGGGAAGGTAACATCACCTTTGCACACTAGGTGGAATTTCACTTCGTTCTCTTAAGAGCATTTCTTAACCTATTCTCATCTGATACATAAAATGAGTCTGTTATGCAATATCCTGCCCACACAATGACGCAGGATATGCTCTATAACCCCCACTTCTCATTACCACAGTGTCCAAGTTTGACTGAAGAAAACCACTCAATCCTGATTGTTGTCTACCATTCTCATCTGAACTGTCATAGCTCACTGCTGAAATAGCCCCTCAGACTGTTTTAAAAGCACCTGAAAAAAAATAGGTACTCCACGGTAATAAAATAACCTGTTGGATTCCATGGCTTCTCTACGCGAGCCAAGCAGAATAGGCTAGATAACAGACTGTTGCTCAGCTTTTTATATATCACTCCATGGGAAAAATTTTGTTCAATTTTAGCTGATATTCTTATACAACTCTTTGTGAGCAAGGGTTAAGTTATCATTTCTTTAAATACAGAGAATATTTATTTTCTTCACATGTCTAAGAAAAAAAGGTAAACATGTTTACAGTTATCCCCACTGGATACTGGGACTGTGCTGCTGGGAACACCTCATACACATCCTGAAGCTAAACTTAATACTGTTACAGGAAAGAACCAGAAGACATACGTTTTCGTCAGCCAGGAGTAGGGACTTTAGAAATAAATGAAAGTCCCCTTCAAGGAGAGCAAGTATCACATGGACACAGACTACTTTACCACAATCTCCCCTGTCTTAATACCAATTAGAGAACCCATTTCCTGAGAAATGCAGTCGTGGGTACATGGCTCAGCTGTGTGCAGGTATCAGGGAAGCGAGTAAATCTGCATGCCCATCACCTTCAGGAAAAGGCTTGTGAATAAAAGCCATGCTTTCCAATGCTTTAAGCAATGACCAAACGTGTAGGAATAAATCAGACTGAGAGTTCAAAATAATGCCTCTATCTCCTCTCCCTAACATCCGTTACACCTCTCATTTCCCAGTCTTCAATAGGATTCCAGGATTTCCAATAACTTGTTCTGTTTTTCCCAAATACCATGAAACAAGTTTATCTGCTTTTGTTTCTAATTTAGAAGACAACGAAGCATGGACTACTATCCAGTCAAATTCTAAGCACAGCTGTGATCTGGCATGAACATTAGACCATGACAATATTTCTATGTTCAACAGTTAACTTTCCATAATTATATTATTTTTAACTGGGGAAAACATTTTCTCCCTAATGTGCCAAAGAATAAAAAAAGTAGAATGAAATCAAAGAATCCCAAGAGAACTGGCACATTTATTTGCAAACTGTCCTTGGCTTGGTTGCTGTAATATGAAAATACAAGTTCTTTGGCACAGATCTCATTGCATAAAGATTTAATCCATTTGCTGTTAGTGAATATTAAATCTTGATATGCAACTGTAAACACATCTTTGCTGCTCCCCCAGGTCAAAGCATGGACTTATAGATGTATCACCAAGTCACAGCATGTCTGCTATTATTTTAATATATTTATAAAATGTCCCCTGCCACTCTCCTTTGAATGCTATAAATTGCTTTCACGATTTGTTCAGGGACAGCGAGACTTCAGTTGGCATTGTAATATTTCATTTAATGCACTAACACTCAGAAAGACTTTATAACAGACTTTATAACATTCAACAGTCATATCAGACAGTCTTTAAAAATCTTAAAGGCTCATTTCTATCACCAGAGTATGGGTAATTTTTCAAGCCATAAGTGGTGTGTGCAGACCATTTTGGGGGGAGGGATATATTCAAAAGCATAAAATCAGTTAGGATGTTTGAATTAAAATTTAATGACAGTAATAAAGTTCTGTGCATCCTACGTAAGATGTTTTTTTTTTGCCCATGTGGCCTCTCTTGTATTCTGCCATTCCTATGAGATGGTTTTTCATTCTCACTTTGCTGAAATACGGGATGTGCCTTCAACAACATGCCCGCATTTTCAATAACCACTCCAAACCTTACCATATATGAATGTTTATTCACTGCCCATCTAAGCATCAGAAAATACATCAAACAACATGTTCAGTTCAGTGACTTAAGCCTAATGAACAGAAGTACCTTTTCAGTTTTTATAGCCTGTAAATCCTTACCGTTTCTGAATCACACAAGATCTTAATTATGGTTCTCAACAATGTATTCCAGCAATCTGCTCTTCCCAGTTTGCAAACACAAGGGCTACAGATCTATCAGAGGAACTGCAGCCACTGCAGGAAAAGCCAGCAGCCCATGAGGCTCTGGCCTGACTGTTTTTCCACACAGCCTGCAATGTTCAGGATGAAAGCTCTCCTGAGGAGTACACGAACCAACACAATGGTTTTTGATGGAGCTGAACTTCTGCACCATGTTCATGTTGGAGATTCTTAGGGCAGCAGAAGGAAGATAGGATATGGCATGTGTTGCTTCTATCTGAAACACCTTTTACTTAACATAGCATAAAAAAGGGCATTTTTAACCTAACACAAATTTTATTTAAAGGAAACTTTCCACTAAACTATATTTATCTGACTCTTTGACCAGCTCCACAATCTTCTTCTTCTTTTGTTTTTATTTGTTTTTTTTTTATTTTTTGTTATAGAAGTAGAAATTCTCCGTCTGGTTTCTCTCCAGTGCTCCTTCCAGATCACTTCCTCTCCACTTGCCTCTTTTATTCTGGACAACCCCCAGGCCTCACGGCTGGTGGCTCTTCCCTGTGTGCTACATTTACTAGGAGTGAGCACTATGTTTCACAGCTGCAGCTGTTGGCCAACAATTCTTTTGTTTTGGTTTGGTTTGGTTTTGCCATTATTCACATTTCAAACAGAGTTGTTAGGAGCAATACAGTATAAAATAAATTGCAGTTCTGCCTAGAAAACAAACACCCTTTATTAATATGACTCAGCTACTGAAACACTGAAACATGGCAAACTTGGTAAAATTGCACTGTCCCTAATTCTGAGTACACTGTCAAGTGAGATCCAGACTATACGTCAAAAGCTGTAATTTAAAGTGGGAACATTTTCTTCAGCTGATGATAATCTAGTTTCAATAGGTTTAAACAAATTTAAACAAATTACAGTATTATTCCAAAAACAGTGCAATACAAAAATAGAGAAAGTAAAAAGGGATGTTTGATTACTCTTCCTCTTTTTTTTTTTTTTAATTCCCTCAAGTACCTTCACTGTAACAGTTCATGTTTCTTAGGTGGAGTTTTCAATTCAGAGATTATTACCTATTATAGACCTATTTTCACATCCTTTAGGTAATTTCTCACTTGCACTGATACAGTATTTGGAGACCTCTTTAGGAGGCTACTGCCACATACAAACAAATAACTGCAGACAGCATTGTAAATAACTATATTAGGGGAGATAAACAAGAAAGCAAAGACAGAGAGAAGATGTAACATCTGAATCATGAGAACAGCTCCTCTACAGTAAAGGCAACTGTGAATCATCCAGATACAAAGGTGCTACTCCCTCCTGATTTATCTGTTGGGTCAGATGTGTTGGATGGGCATAAATCGAACTAATAAGCTTGTCGATAAGAAAGCAGGATGGACATCCTGTTGTCCCAACAAGATAACCAAACAGGTGTCTCTCTTAAGGAATAACGAGGAACTCTCCCCCTTCAAGGTTTGAAAATTTACAGCAAAATTGACCCTTAGGTTTAATTTCCTCGATAACCAGAGTTTGGAATGTGATGAATATGCATGTGCTATACCTTTAAGTATGTATTCGTTTCTCTCTTTGGTGTGCATGTTTGGTGGAGAGATCCCCCATGCACCCAGTGCAGAAATAAAGGGAATATCTGCTTGACATATTGCATTGTTGTGTTAAGTTACTTCGTCGGATTTCCCAGCATCACATCCCTATGCAAAATCCATGTAAGTTTTCCGCAACAGTGATTGTACACAAAACCCCAATTCATATGCTTCAATGTAATGCTGCATAGAGTATTCAAGGTGTTAATGTACAAGTGCAGGCAGGCAGATCTCCTGTGAAGAGCAGGATGAAGGTGCACATCCTTACGGCAACTAACTTCTCTGCCACTCCTGCTGAAAAACAGCTTCCAGTCATTCTTCTCAGAAAAGGTTTGAGCGCAGTTTAATCATTAAAATGATTAAACTGCGCTCAAACCTTTTCTGAGAAGAATGGTTTGAGCCATTCTAATCATTTGCACTCTACCACTTCCTTTGTGGTACTTAAGATACCTTAAGATACTTAAGATACCAAAGTGGTACTCAAACCTTTTCTGAGAAGAATGGTTTGAGCCATTTTAATCATTTGCACTCTACCACTTCCTGAAGGGGGATTGTGGTGCGGAGGGGGTCAGCCTCTTCTCCCAGATTACTAGTGACAGGACGAGAGGGAATGGCCACAAGTTGCGCCAAGGAAGATTTAGATTAGATTTGAGGAGAAACTTTTTCTCTGAAAGAGTGGTCAGGCACTGGAATGGCCTGCCTAGGGAGGTGGTTGAGGCACCATCCCTAGTGCTGTTCAAGAAGCGCTTAGATGAGGTGGCTAAGGGATTTGATTTAGTAGCTTAGTGGGTAGGGATGGTGACAGGAGGATGGTTGGACTAGATGATCTTGTAGGTCCTTTCCAACCTAATGCATCTATGAATCTATGAATTTGTTTCCCTCTGCTTTCAAATAGCACTGTCATCCATGCCCTGCTGTACCTCCAAAAGATACATACATACACACATCATTGCCTCCAAAATCAAAGAACGCCTCTGACAAAAACATCATATTCAGGGGATGACAGGGAGGAGAGGAGCCCTGGGATTGGAAACGGCACCAGAGCCCCCAGCTATGACATCAGGGCTCCTAAAACTAAAGGTTGGGACACTAACAACAAGAGCACTTTGTTTCTTAATGGACCTCTGGGATTTTCAGTGCACCCTTAGTGTGACTAGGTAGGCATTAGTCCTCCCCCAGCTCTCCTCCCCCTCCTCCTTTTTTATTCCCTCTTCTAGCTATGCCTGGGTAAACCATCTCTGAAAAGCAGCGGTAGAATCAAGGGTAACTATTGTGCCTTCCAGGTCAGAATGGGAAATGTTCAAAGAATCTTGCAGGGACTCATATCTAACATCTCGTTACCAGGACACACTGACAGCAGTGCTGACTTACCTAGATGTTAACACCAAGATCCTGTCCATAAAGCATCTCCTGACATCTTGCAGAATAGTCTGCATCTCACAACACAATTCCCACATACAAGTAGTTTGCATTCCACATGCTAGTATCTCCCTGGCTAATATACTTCCAGTTTGGGTGATAATTATAAAAAACAAAACAAAACAAAACAAAAAACCTATGTTACATGGAATAAGGACTGATTCCTCTGGTCTTCAGACAATAGAACTTTCTCCATTGACTTCAGTGGGAGTTGGACAAAACCACTAGAGACAGAATCACTAAAAATAACTTCCTAGGAAATATGTTTTACAAGATAAAAACACTGCCAAAAATATTTTAACTTGCTAATTAATAATCCCAAGAAACCTCAATGGTGACAGATTTTCAATGAATTAATACATTCACCATGTACCACAATCTATGTTTTCCCATGGCTTCAAGAATAAGTTAATTGTAGATTAATTCTATAATATTATGAACTCAGCCATAAATTATTCATCCTTTCTCATATAGCTCTGCATCCCATCTGCAAGTTATATGGAAATTACCCCCTGGCTCAGATTCTACTTAATATAAATTGGCATAGCAACAGTAAATTCAGTTGTTCTGTCTTTAGCATGCACTTAGCAGTAGGCTGAAGAAATTTTACTTTCTAATATCTTTAATAACTGAGCAGATCGTGTGGACTGCGTTTTGATACATGTATGTAGCAGCAATACCAAAGTATAGTATAGAGAAAAATCAGTATTCCAGTGCAACAAGTAGGAAAAAAATGTCCTTTAACCTTCTTTTTCTTTTTCTTTTTTTATTTTTATTTTTACATTAAAGGCATTAACTTTATTCCAGTCAGGTGCAAGCATCCCAAGTATCTGCAGAGATTTGTACATTTTCTATCATCTCATTCAAGTTTTTCCGAAAGAAATCAGATCAAGGAGACAGATCAGAAGACAAAGTTAAAAAAACCTCTACACTTCTAAGTGCCATTTTCCTTAATCTGTAAAATGATCATTAATGTGCAACCCAGACAAATCCAGAAGTCCACTGAATGAGTCGCCTAAGTTCAGAAATACGTTCAACCACATAGTATGCTACTGGAATACCTAAGCTGTTCTAAAAATTTCTGAGGACAATCTCTTGCTTTCTGAATATTAATCTTACTCTTTAGCTTTTTATTGTATCTTAGTATGTTTAAAATATATTTTAAATAAAGATGGTTGAGAATCATCCGTTTTAAACTGACACCTTTTAATACTCACAGATGCTTATGACTTTTAAGTGTGCGTGGAAGTCACCACCCAAATTGCCACCCTTTTTTGGTCCATAAAGAAATCTTAAGTACCACCAAAGCCCATAAAGAAATCATAAAGTTCCTTCCAGTTTATGTTCTCTTTTGCTGTTGAGGACAAGTCCTATCATATTAGATACTTGTCCAGAGACAATTTAAGGGCAACTGAAAGTTAGAAAGAAGTTATTTCCCTTCCCTCTCTTATCAGATAGCATGTCTGATTTCATTTGTTTGTCTTTTGTGAGCTCCAGCTCTACAGCACACAGTTTATCAACTGACACAAAGACAAATGCATAATAAATATTCCACAACAGCAGGAGAGGTTTGCTAAATGTAAATATAAATAAACTGCCAGGTCAGACTTCTACCCTTCTCCCTAAGGGTAGGTACAGTTGTCTTCTCACATCTCTCAAATTGCAGTGCCATTTGAAATGCTACTAGCAATGAGTTGTTAGTTTATTTCTCAGGCACCTTGAGTAACAGGGTGATCTTCGAGGTTTCAATAGAAAAATACAGCAATATTGCCTATACAGAGTGATTTTAAAATCAACAACTTCAGTTCTTGTATTTTATAAATTGTTTGTAATGTTTTAATATGCTTAATATATTTGTAGTATCTTTAATAAGCAATTGCTTGAAGGTATGAAAGAGAACTGGCTTGGTAAAAGCCACAAGAATCACATATGCAGTATTAGTCCAAGTTGCAGGCATGAGGTCCAGATCAGTCTAGTGATGTCTGGGAGGGAAGCTGTCCAATTCCAGAGGGGAAAAAAAAAACCAAAAAAACAAGGAAAATATCATAAATGGATATTAACATTCTTGTTTCCTTATTTGTCTCATTAAAAGAGTCAGTGAACATTCCCTGAAAAGCTGAAGTCCCCAGTTTAAACTTTTTTAAAGTTTTCTTTTTTTGCCCTCACAACCAGCAATGAGCACCTATCTTTGTCCCTTGGGCATGGGGGAAACAATAGAAGGAAAAAAGCATGAGTCACAGAATTGGGAGCATTTTCTCCATTCATTTTTGTGTTCTTTCCCATTTCTTGCTTTCTTTTTCCATATGGCCTTAACAAATGTGAAAAGACTGTCTTATCTCTGGCTGTAATTAATAGGTGAAATCAGATTTTGAGAATCAAGAACATTCAGTATATTTTGCACATGGCTGAAACAAACAAAAAAATCCAATATCCTCCTAATAGATTAAATTTTCCTATCAGTTGTTGCATTTGCACCTTGCAATGGAGCATACAATGATTCAGATTCTCGGACAGCGACATCAGTTACATTACTAGATTAGGAACAGCTCAAAGACACCATTTTCCAAATAACAGTTTGAAATTAAAATGTATTTTTATTATTAGCTTCTGTTACAAGCTTTATATAAATACACAAACTTTATTTTTCTACAGTTCAAGGAGTGTGGCAAGACAGAAGGAAAAACCCCCTTGGGTATGAAGTATCTCCTGGCAGAGAAGAGAGCACTGCTCAGCATTCTCTAAATTACTGCCTGACACCATTTGAGGTCAAGCATAGTTCTGGTTGGGTTCAAGGATGTGTGGGAACACACTGTTACTGGTCTGAACCAGACCACAGGGACAATCTGTGAAAGAGGCAACAGAGCTTCCAACGAAGCGTGCTTCAGATGGGCAGCTGTCAGCAGCAGATCAAGAATGACTCCACTTAACACCACTTCTGCTTGGTCATCTGAGAAGGAGCAGGAAGGATCTTCAAATTAGTGAGACAACCAGACCTCCAGAGCTCTGAGTGCTTGCCCACTGATCCTTCACTACCTCTGAATAGGCTTTTTAAATTACAAGGGCTTAACATTTTGGTGCATCATGGTAGGTATTTCAAAAAGGAAAAGATACTTGATGTTCTATCCTGTTTGAAGACATGTAGAAATTACTTCCCCACCCAAAATTAGGGGCTGTGCATTTTTAATAGGAAGATCTGAAACACACTGCACTGCAAAAGTTTCCCTATTAATTAACAAACAAGGCAGTTTTTATTACATATTCAAACTAGTATTGGAATTTGGTGTTAACAGACTCAGCTCACATAGAGTCACTTGCAGACCACCAAATCTACACTGATCTCTTCAGCTAAGGGTACAGAATTCTGTACCGTGTAGCTAGCTAATTTCACTAGTTCAGGACAGTGATAATTCAGTATAAAGTAATAAGGACTGCAAAATTATAGTAGTATGGCTACTAACTTCAAATTGATCACTCAGCAGTGAGACAACTGAACACTTATGTTCATGAACTCTGTGGACAAAAATGGAGAAAGCATTAAAATCCTATCTTTTGCAGCCTAGTGTCCTGATGTAGGCAAACAGATCTTCTCACAGTTCTTTATGCATTTAAACGTTGTGACTTAAGGCCTAAAACTAAAGCTCATACTTAATCACTTTCCTAGCCTAAGACAGATTTAGCAATTCTTTTCTTAAATTCTTGCTCTCTTGATAAAACGGCTGAATTTCCTGTACTGTCTTCTTGAGTTTGTTTTGCACCATATCATTACAAGATTATTCTCAAAGTCCTGGTTACCTTTTATAATAATACATCAGATAATAAGACTTACACATAGACCAGTCATAAGCTGCCCTCCCTATTTCTGTAGGGAGTACAAAAAAACATATGACAGTGTCTGGATCCATGGCAGTCTCTGTGAAGTCATCTAAACTAGCAAAGGAAGTTCACAGAACCAGATATAACTAATATAATTTCCTGACAAAAATCTGTTTTATTTGCATTTCCTCCTGAGATGCAGGTATATTTCTACTCGGAAGACATCTGACAGTGTAAGATCCTTTGTAGTACACCTATCAAAGCTAAACTGTAATCTCCTAACAGGATTTGCTCTGCATTTTGTCTACAAATAAGACACTGTCAGCACTTTTTTCATAAACTGCTCATGGTGAATTTTAGAATTTGACTGTTGTAAATTGCTTCCCTTAGAAAAATGCATGGGCAGAAGATCTATTGTACTATTTTTTAATGAGTAATGAAAGTTCACAAGAACATTGGGTTTTCATTACATTTCCACTGCCAAAATTGTTTTTGTTCCTTCTACAAAGACAAGAACAAACTCATTTTAAATGATCTCCCACAGCTTAAATTTTCCCTGTGAATCTCTGCTTCTGCTTTTGGTGGTCTTCCCTTTCATGAAAATTGCGTATTTCCTATGCTGACAGCTTTAGAGTCTAACTTGATGGGAAACCCACAAAGGAAGTGGAGCAGAATAAGGACTTTATGAGAGAATCCAAAGAAGTGTTGAAAAATGGTAATGCAAAGAGTACTGCTGAATGAGGATCCTTCACTGAAGAGGAGCTGGGCTGGCAGCTGCCAGGAGAGGGACCTGACAGGCTTTGGAATATAAAGGATTTCCAAAAGGACAGGTACACCATAGATTCATAGATTCATAGATGCATTAGGTTGGAAAGGACCTACAAGATCATCTAGTCCAACCATCCTCCTATCACCATCCCTACCCACTAAACTACTAAATCAAATCCCTTAGCACCTCATCTAAACACTTCTTGAACAGCACTAGGGATGGTGCCATGGTGTCCTGTGGTCCCAGACTCCTACATCCAGGACATCTTTACTACACAGACTCCTGGTGGGAGAAATCAAATCTGTACACCCTCATTTCTAGCCTCCACCGTCCTGTGGTCCACACAGCTATAAGCACCATAAGACCAAGGTGTCGTCTGCAGAACTTCTGTAGATGCAATAGTTTGTTATAGCACTATCTTGTAATACTTGATAATAGAAGGACTATACTGAGTTCCTCTGGTATTAATGACAATTTTCCTTTTTTTCCACAGAATTTCAGAATGGAAATTGGTTTAAAGAAAAGCAAGTCTTGGCTTTCCTTAGTACTAAAAGGATAAATACATTTATCTAAGTGTCTCATGTCAGCTTTGGTATTTACACTGTTTATGCAAATTATACAAATGCATAACAATAGCTAACGATTTATGCAGAGTAAGCATTCCTTTGCAAGATCAGTAGCAGCATGTATGATCTCTCACTTGGGGACTTACTCCCTTGTTCTGCATTTTATTACTTTGTTTACAAACGCTGATTTCTTCATAATTAAACTAACCATTTAAGTTCTAAAGTATTTGGCCACGTCAAGATTTGCTGCAATTCCTCCTTGATTATCAGATTAGTACAGCAGAAAGGTACTTTTAGCAAAGGAATGGGATAATAAAAAAAAAGAAAAAAAACTGTAAGGAGAAACACAATAGCGCATTACCTCTACGTTTGAACATTACTATTCAGAGAACTGGTCTGAAGCAGGTCATCTGTCTACTAAGGAGCCACTCATCTAGTAATAGTTTGAAAGGTCTAAGTTTTCTAAGAATTCTTCTTTAGTAATTATTAACCTGAAAAATGTGTTTAAATACTACACAAAACAAGCAGTGTATACTGCACTGTTATTCACGAGAACACAAAAGCAATTTCCAGGTCTGTATTTCACCATAGGCTATTAATAAGCACTGCCCCTGGGAAAAATCTATAGTACTTCAAAAATATCAAGATTTTCCTTGGGTTAGTATAAAGAAAATGGTCTTTTCCTTTTTTTCTTTTTTCTTTTTTCTTTTTAACAGTCTGTGTTCAACACATTTTCTTCAGTTTTTTTAACATAACATTTTGATGAAGACAGTATTAGCCACACTGCAGCCTGATAGAGCCAGCAAACATTTTCTCTAGCAAGAAACAAATCCCTCATCGAACAGGAAAATAGTTACCTCGATTCTTTCTTCTCACCAGCTTCTTCCATCATAGAATCATAGGGGTTGGAAGGGACCTCTAGAGATCATCGAGTCCAACACCCCTGACAAAGCAGGTTCCCTACACCAGGTCACACAGGTAGGCGTCCAGGCGTTCCACACTTCTCATCATCGCTCTGATTTACTTTACGGGTAGTGCAGGATGGAGGGATATGCCAAGTTTACTGGTTGCAGCAGCCTCGTTAGAAAACCTCTCAAAATAAAGCTGACACAAAATAAATCCAGCTCCTCATTATAAAATCCAGACTGACTCTGGCTCTTTTCTCTTTCTCTCTAGCTTTACCTAGACCACACTCAATAAGAAAAGCAAAGAGTAAATGCATTAGCCATTTTACTGCCATGGTCATTGCAGCTTTCTATGATCTTCTGATAAAGAGAGCTGGTGAGAGCTGTGGAAAATGAGGCGCTTCTAGCCAGCTGTGCCTGGGGATTCCCATGAACACCTGAGCCTGTCAGGAACAGAAAGCCAAGAGCTGAGGTGCAGCAGAAGATCTGAGCAGGCTGCAGGACCTGCCCCAGGGGTGGTAGTTGGGTGCTGGGGAGAGAACACTGAGGAGCAGAACAGGAAGTACAGGAGCTCTCCCATCCCCTGCAGACCTTAAGCTAGCAGCCCCAGCGTTCTGACACGAAAATACTGTAAAACTGGGCAAAGAAAAAAAAACAGAATTGAAAGAACTTCTTTCAGTCCATGGGTTAGTGAAGGATGCAACTACAGTGAATTTCTGCCATTTGAATCCTCTGTAGTCATCAGAGACATCTAAAGATTCCACAAGCAATAGCCATCAAGTATGCTCATCACCCGTTTTCCCCTTGATGTATTTCTCAGTATCTCTGAGTACTGCGGTCAGTAACATATCCCTCTGCTATCAGCAGCTTTTCAGAGGCTGTACTAGTGCTTGATCTACCACCTGACACAATGCTCTTATGGGCAACTCTCCATTACCAGTATACACACATCTCAAAAGACAAGTGCATCTCTTGCTTGTCTGGTTTCTAGCCACAGAAAAGTGTTGTGCTGAGCCCTTCCTTTTTCACAAACACTGTGTTTATCACCCATTTTCTATCAATCAGGTGGGTTGACAGAGGTCTCCCCTAAAGAAGGTCCTGTAGCCCTTGGTGATGAGTATCCTCCTTTAACTCAGTTAGGGGAACCAGTAGTAAATATTCAGTTTTCCACATTTAACGAAAATAAAATAAAAGCTAAAAAACTACAAACCAAAACAAACACACAAGAAAAAACAAAGAAAAACACAACAAAACAAACAATAGCAACAACAACAACTACTACTACAGAAGTTTAACTATGTCTTTAAAATACTGATCTAACTTTGGAAGTTGAAGCTGTAAATTAGAAGACGAATCTTTCAGAATTAGGAGATGGATGTTTGTAAACTATTGGATCTCTGTGCTTAACTTTACACTATCATTGTTGTATAAGTGAGAAAATCAAATGTGAATGCAATTTCAATGTGAACGCCTCCAAGCATTAAGATTCGTAGTATTAACTGTTATGCTGCTTCATAAATAATCAATCTCAACGCAGTAGTAAAAAAATGCCTACTGCTTTTATAATAAAGAAAATACTGAGCATTACCAATATTTCTGAAACAGAAACTGATTTATTCTCTAGATATAAAGCCATGGCGTAAATAAATACTTCCACAGTTTCCAGTGGCATCACCCATACTCACCCATATTTTACCAGCAAACAAAATAACCCTGATTAAATTAATCAGTGTCTTCAGCTTGTGTGTGTGCTCATTATCAACCTTCTAACACTGTATGTTCTGAAGATTTAAGTACAATAATCGTAGGCACTGGTTCATTAGCGACAGTGATCAACATGGGTTATCAAAAGCATTTTGCATGCATAACAAATACAGCAAATTACTAAAACAATAAAAGAAGTATCTATGATCTACAGCAGGTTGATCTACATGATTTCATATTCAGTGGACATAATTAGAAGAAGACTTAATTTTCCATCTTATATTTCTAAGGGAGACCAGAGTTTCTTGGAGAAAACTTGTGCCCTGACTGGCAAAATGTCAGGTGAAAGAAGTGTATGCGAAGCAGAAAATGTTATTTTAGATGTGATACACTCCCTTTAGAAATCTTGCTAATTATACACAGACTGTATAATTACAGACATTCCTGAATTATACTTCATTAGAATGACGAAGTGTCAGCACTGGTAAGACATTTAACACGCTTAATATTAAACGAACATTACACAAGTATACTTTAGGATAATGATCAGTTGAACAGCAAGTGCAGGGGACATTTAAGGTACACGATATCAACATAGTTCCATTCTGCCTCTCAAGGATTAAAATAACCCAGTATTTAATGTATTTTCTCATCTTTGAGAGGAGATATCCTCTGACATTTTCATATTTTCTCTTGACAGACAAATATTGACATTAGATCTCTATCAGAAACTTTCACTATCTTGTATTATAGGCAGAATTTTATTCTTTTTCTTTCTTTTTTCTTTTTTTTTCAAATGAAGTGCAATTCACACTATGTCTGACACACTTCATCGTCTAAGGGAATTACACTTCAAGGAGAAATCTTAGATGTTAACCGACTCACCTACACCTCCTGATAGCTCAGAGCAGAACAAATGCAGAACATTACTTCTTAATTTGAGAAGAGGTTGCTTAAGCATGGAAAACAAGAATAATAAATAGCGTTGAGGGAAGTCCTGCCTTTATTGGACTCTATAGCAAAAAAATCAACACTGATTTGAACATACAACCTCTCCATCCAGTGAAATTTAACATTCACTGGATGGCTACTGAAATGCTGGCTGCCTATGTGAATATTAAGAAGACTGGATGATTTTGTATTTGCCTTTAATTTCAAATTTGAATAACCACAATAAATGTATAGAATTGAGCAATCTAACATTCCTCTCATCAGAGCAGTTGTATATACCTCAACACCTTTGGGACTGACCATTTTTAGCCAACGTCTTGACCCTTTTTTTTTTTTTTTGCTATTACGCCGCTGCAAGAAACAGAAGCAGTCTCTGAACACAGCTCCTTTCCTTTCATCAAATCTAAATATGAGATTAGAAGAACAAGACATGGGAACATAACAGAAACTAGTGGGAATCCTCACCCTGCCAGAGCTAATCCTTTTTAATATTCTACTTCACACCAGAGATTATTTAATTGTTTCATAAATGGCTCTAGGGCCCTTGAAGGAGCAAACCTCTGTAACAGAGAAGACATTTATTTGAAAGAGTCCTTGTAATAAATATTGATCTATCATATCAGTAGATCATTCTGGAAATGCTGCAATCTCTCCTTGCCTAATTAAACTGTACTAATACAAAAATGTGGGCCAAGCCCATAAGGCACAGCAGACCTGCCAGAGTGTGAAAATGCCTGGAAATCACAGGCCTCTTGGAAGATATGTGCTCAAGCCCGCCTGCATGCTAATGAACTCCACCAGATCATAATCCACACAGATGGAATTCAAATTGCCTTCCACAACTCCAGTCCTACAGTCTTCTCATTAACCCTCTGCCATGAGATAAGCAGTTGTGAGAAGGTGGGGATGGCACTGTAGAGGTGACAAAAAGCAAGGACCCCCTCTTGCCACTTCTCTTCCCCCAGGGAAGCTCTAAGAAGTAATCAAAATCTCATTTATTTCAACTCTCCATGGCATTTTAACCTTACCCAGTAAGCATTTCTGGAGTTGGGAGTGGCAAGAACGTTTCAGTAATCAAAGAGCACACACTGCCACGGACACGTGGCACTACTTAAAAGCATTTCACTCCCACTTGACATGAAGCTTTGTTAGCAATGGCAGACGGTATTTTACCACCTTGGATTACACTTCACACAAGCGTTCAGCTTCCTACAGGATTTTAGTTTTAATGGAAGTCAGGCGATTTATTGCCAGCTCCAGCAATGCCAAAACTAGCAAGGATTTTACTTCAAGTGGTGCCACAGCAACTCAGTAGTACTGCCTTTCACTCAATGTGCAACCCTGTGATAAAATACAGATCAGCTCTCTACTGCCAGTTCCTTCAAACCATCTATTGATAGGCTCAGCGTGCTGCAATTATTCAAAAGCTCTCCAGTGATACTCTAATAGCTGGGTAAATGTAGAGGGACTCTTAGGTTGTCAGTAAAATTACGAAGAATTTACACTTAATAGAAGCAGAATTTGCCAAAGAGATGGAGTAATCTCAATTTAAGACAAACTGATGGCTGTGTTTGTTTGTAAGTGGTAACAGACACCTGCCCCCGAAAGCATTCAAAGCCCTATGCTACATTGCCCACAGCTAAATCAGCTGAAGGGACATGTATAGAATGTTTATCAGTATTTGCGTATATTGGAAGGTTTTGCCCATACAGATGGATGCAGGTGTTCAGTTTTATTAAATGGTCTTTTTTCATTTCTCCTTTAAAAATACAGGACTGAAATCTGAAGGAGTTAAAATGGTGAATGGCTAATCTCAGCTTTTCATCTTTTATGTTATTTTCAAGGCAAGTTGAGTGATCTCTGTAGTGATTATTTTCTAACAACTGGCTGGTGGCTTATTTGAAAAGAGCTGGCGGCCTCATTTTGAATTCTAATGATGACCATGCAGCATAAATCACTGACATGAGATTCCCTACTGGCACACTTGGCAGAGCAGTCCTTGATGGGAAACTGAAGCAAGACAAAAAGAATTAAATGTCATTACATCTCTGCAACTGAATAATCCAGATCAAGGCTTTTCCACAACAAATGAGTATCAAAGTCTTTATGCTGTGGATGGACGAAGTGAAGGACTAAGGTCCGTATCTCTTAATTTAGGAAATACAGTGTTCTTCAATCACTTAGCCACATTTTTTTTTTCCTAGAAAATACAAAAATCTCTCACTGGGATTTAACTTGTATGAGTAAGTATTTTTAGACAGACAGTACTGAATGAAGTGCTTTGTCAAACTACATGCTACTGTTTTATTCTGTTCCTAAGAGACAGTCACACAGTGGACTGGGACAAGAAAAAAACTGAGATTTACTAGACTTGACAAATGAGTCAGAGACTACTTGCCTAGGTCTCAGGTCTGTTATTTCATGCTGTAACCTAAATTCAACACCAGAGAGGAGGTATCACACTTGGTGTGATTATCGTATTCCAGTTTCAAAAGAAAGGAAGTTCAGGTCTGCTGGAGACAACTTGACAATACATGGAATGCATAATCTGTAAGGTTAATTTAACAAGTACTTCCTCAGATGTATCTACAGCGTGCATTAATTTATGCACAAATACAACCGCATGTATAGTGGTCTTACTTTTTTCCTTACCGGTTCTACAGATTTAACGCAACCTCAAGTAACGGCTACCTGTGGTATTCATACTGTGAGAGCTACCACACTGGCTATGAGAGACCTCAAGTTTGCTGAGCTTGTTTGGCACTCAAGGATGTATCCTTCACAGTTAACAGATCTCAAGTATATGAAACTCCAAGGAAATTCTCAGAATAAATAGAAACATACATATCATATTAGGTACTATGACCTCAGAACTGTCAACAAGCGCTCCTACTGAGGTTAAAACATGCTTGCTTGCAGCACCGCAACTATGGGCATTGAGAATGCCATCTACTGGCAAAAAGGCATGACTGAGCATTAATTCCACAACAGGCTACTTCCAAAAAAAGAAAGAAAACATGATACGGGTTGCTAGTGTGTTTTGTATTAACTGCCCATTAAGTTGGTTATTTATTTATCATTTCCATAGTTGTAACTGCATTATGCAATGCTGATTTCTATGTAGAAAATCTAGTTGAAATGAGTTCTGCATCTGAAAGCTATTATTACAAGAAGTATTATCACAGAAGGAAGGTAATGTTTGAAAACAGCAGCAATTTAAAAGATATAAGAGACTAATAAAATATGAGTAGAACTGAAAGACCAACATTTCTTTTACTTTCCTGCGATTACTCTTATTTCATAGGATCTCAAAAATGAGTCTCAAGAGTTCTTTAAATATTTGGTTGGAATATTGAGTTTAAGCTTTTCACTTTAAAACCTATAACAATGTCAAACTCAACAGTGAATCTCTTTGTTAACAGGCTGCCAGCTCTAGCAACACTAATTCCAAGCTTTACACAGCCAAAGCATGATTTGATAGCAAACATCCCAGCAGAGAATATCAGATCTATTAACTCTACTTACAAAGCAGTAACTACTGTCATAGTACTTCGACAAAGCAGATCCCCTTAATCTACACCTCTGCATTATCCATTTTCCTTTTTAAATAATTACTGATGAAATTTCTCTTGTGTTCAGTCCATGCTTAGCCAACAATCAACTTAGCTAGAGCATCCAGTGACAGACAGCTGGTCTCACATCAAAATGCTATTCTCTTAGAGTGTCCCATCTCTGCAAATAAGCAGCAGATGTGGAATAGTACGGGGACTATGATTTCATGTAGCTTAAAAAGGACTTTGGTCTAAATCTAATCTGATCACTGCCCAGACTAAGATAAGAATCCCTGTCAGATACTGCAATCTGCTCAAAAGGAAGATCAAAGAAGAAACTAGAATTGCCAGAAGAAGGCAAAAGTAGAAGGATTAAAAATGACAAAGCATTATGTGTGAGCAGAGATATTTCTGACCAGTTTTCTTCTACACTCTTAAAAAAATAAATAAATAAAATAAATGATTTGTTGCCAGCTACACTGTGGCTTCAAGGAGAGAGGAAGTTTGAAAGTCCCAGCACTAGCTATGTGCAATTTGCATTTTACCACCTTATCACCTTGACTTACTATGACACACAGGAAGACTGGAGGATAAACAGCAGTGGAGAAAGGAAGAAGAGTGTCATCTAGGGTAAATACCAGCTTCACTGTCACCTTGAAAACATCTGCTAATATCCAAACTCAGCATTTCATTCAAGGAAAGAAGAAGGGCATAGGATGTAATTTTTAAAACGAGTTGAAGAAATAACAAAATGAAACAGGAAAATGGAAAAAAGCTTTGGATGCAAATGTCATCAAATATGTTTCTGATCTGTACTGTCTATGCAAAAACTGCCATTGCAGAGGCAAAACTGCCTGTAAAACACAGCAGTAGGTCTCTGTCAATACAGTGCTGCAGCAAAACTGAATAGTGATGTGATAAGGAGGATGATCCCTCCTGCAGGTCCTCTGAGAATCTCATCCATCACTGATGTTATCACTTGGTTCTCAAGAGAGTGGAATCTGGGGCTGTGCCTGCACAGCTCTGCCCTGCCCTGGCTGGAGGCAATAGCTCACCAGGTACAGCAGTAGCTCTGCAGGACTGCCTTGCACTGCACCGCACTTCCACATATGATAGTGAAAAAAATATTCTGGAGTGGCCCCTTCTTTTAAAGTCATCTCTGCTTTTTTTTAGTGATAAGTCAAGACAGGAAGGGAGAAAGAGTTATCATGACAAATAAAACACTGCTGTAGGCTGAAAACAGCAGGTTATGACCTCCCTGGAAATAGCCAGCACTGTGTCTGTATCTCAGAATACCTAGAATGGCCTGAAAACCATTGGAGGAGGCAGGCAATTTGATAGATGACCAGCTGTATCCAACAGCAGCAGGAAAAATGACTCAAGTTTGGAAGAGACTGAAAGTTGGTAAAGTATCAATTCTGCACATCAGTAACATGCTACTGAAAAATCAATAACATGCAAAACTGAGAAACAGTAGTGATCTGAAAAATAAATCTCTATATAAATGTTTCCTCCAGATTCTATGCATGAAAACAGTTTCTCAGATTGGAATCTGCTTTCAGTTTAAGTCAAAAGAATTACAAAGTGGGTGCACGGGATAATAAACAATCCAGAGGTTGAAAGTACACCATTTTTGTAGGTATGTCTCTCATGTACGATTGTCTTACACTGTTCTATGGACTATAGGCTAAACCTACAACAGTTCAAGGAAATCAGAAGGCTTTGCATCTCCTCCTTCCTGTGATAACCATCAATAAATGGTAGTGGAAAACCCACATCCATTAATAAAGCTCAAAACATAGGTTTCTTCCCCATGGCAGAAAAGAAAAAGCTCCTCCCAGCACATTAATACAATCAGATTCTCCTGTTCAACATGAAGCAAGAAAGTCACAAAGGTCTCCTTCCACATGGTAATCCCCTACTTGACACGCAATTGCATTATCCCACAGAAGCTGGAGACAAATTGTAATTCCTGCTGTAATTACAGGTTTTAGTAGGTATACAGGGTTGTAAGACGCAGAGCAACTATTCCCACCAGGAATAGTTGAGTCTCCCAGGGACTCTTCAGGAATACCATCGGTGCAGCCACCTATGAAGCTGAGACAACACTGTGATCAAAGGAGCTCATCCTTACTTTTTACGAGTCAAATACACCAGCCCCATTTGGATTTATTTTTTGTGACATCTGTGTTTCCATGTGTTTTGTTGAAAGATGGTATGTTTTTCATTTGATCCAGCAAATCACATTGCAGGACACAGTAAGAAATAAGCAAAAATTTCTCCCTTTTATATGGATAGTGGATTGAAATGAACGAAAGTCATTTTGTGATACAATTAGTGAAATGTAGAACGATTAAAACATACTAACTTGTTAGGAAATGTCAAATGTACAAAAATCTAACTAGCACTGAGAAAGATTTAAATCTTCCAAGTCTAATGAACTTTAGAATTTAAGCTTTGCAGCTATTAAGTTTAAAAAATCCAACAGCACGAGACAATTCTGACTAATGTCATTAAATTAGTAGCCTGCTACAGGCATTAAATCCTACCAGAGATATTCTTGGGAGCACTGCCTTCTGTATCCTTTTGAAGTCCTGTTCATACACAAAATAACCTTGCTTTTTGCACTTTTTCTGTTTGTCTAAACTCTATGCATGTCCTGAAGACTGACAAAACTCTAAGAGGTTATGACAGCTGAATGGTCGTAACACCCACATAAGGCAGTGCCCTGGTAAGGATCCTTTAGTGGGGACTTTTTAAGACCCTGTCACATGGCATCCCATATTTGTTTTCCAGAAGTCCAACAACAGTGCCATCAAAAAACATGACTTGAACATGAAAATATAAAAGCAATGTTTGCATTTTTTCCTTTTTTTAATACTTTTCTAGTTCATCTTGTCTGTCCAGTGTTGCCAGGTCTGTTTTCATGATGCTGATTTCCTCACACACTTGAAGTGATCCAGGACATGTCAGTCCTTTCGTGATGGTCTTTTGAAACAATTCATACACAAACAAATATTAAAAGATAACTCATTTTTGGAAAAACAGAATGGACTTTAACTAGTCCATCTAGTTGAGATGGACTTACCTTTTTTCATAGCAACCTGTACAGTACTGTGTTTTGAAATTGTGCCTTGAACACTGCTTATAACACACAAATGCTTTTGCTGTGGCTGGACAGCACTTGTAAAAAGCTTCCTTTTTCCCACTGTACCCAACAACGGCTGGGGTGTGGCAACAACTCTGGAGACAAGGCTGGAACAGCTGACTTTTACTGATCAAACACATGCTATATAACTCATGCTCTGCAATTAAAGTCAGGCTCAAGAAAGACATATAGGTTTCAGTTTCCAAGGTAATCCACAGCTTAAAGACTGGCTGGCCTATGTGATACGCCTGTGTGAATGCATATGCAATACTGTGAGTGACTTCTTTTGCTTTGCCTTTCTTCCCCTTCCCCTCACCACCCTCTACTTTGCCTATTAAGCTGTCTTTATCCAAATCCATGAGTTTTATTGCTTTTTCACTTTCTGGTCCCTCCTGGGAGGGGCAGGGATGGGGAGAGCAAGTGAGCAGCTGTGGGTGCTTGTCTGCTGGCCAGATCAACCCACCACAAACAGCTCATAAGAGCTAGTAAAGCTTGATTTGTGCCCCCAGAGAGAGGAGCCAAAGCTGGGACCAATCTTCTTTGTCATAACACTGGAACAACTTCCAGAGGGGACTTAACTTCCAGCTGGAAAACTCTACAGCACATTAGTGTCACTCAGAGATCACAAAGCCTGAGATTATACCACTAAGAATACGATTTACCTTCTTGGAAAGATTTTTGCTTTGTTGTTTCTTTGTTTGTTTTGTTATACCCCATACCCTATGCTTCCCACATACAGTTACATAGAAGACAGAAGAATGATTCAGCTGACCGTTACAGAGAAGCTCTCAATTACCAAAGCATACAAAGTTGCTGTATCAAAAGAACACTGAAATTCACGAACTCACTTCTAAAAGCAGTGCTTGGTTATTGTGTTTATTATTTTTAAACTTAATTTGCCTTATATCAGCAACCCGACTTGAATTACAAAAGACATGTTCCAACCAGTAGAATAGCCAGAAATCAGAAGAATCACATCCTTACTTACGTGAGTTTACGTGTCACTCCCACATAGCCAGTGAGCGCATAACATCAGAAATATAGACTTTCCTACTTGACACTACAGTTTGCAACCAGTACCCATCATGTCTTTGATGGAACCATTGGAGGATTTCATGCAAATACATGGCTGTCTGCTACAGAAATACCCACCTTTCTATTTATGTCTTTTATCAACTAATGTACATAATATCTCCTCTTACTCATACGGACTCTGGAGGACTGGGACTGCCCCAGAGGGCTACAGTCCAAAGGAGCACCTGGACCCGTGGCTGGCAGTAAGGCATCTCTTGCCATGATTTCTGCCTTTGTCACTACAAAGTGAGTTAGGGCCCGTTGTGCAGCACCCCACTGTGGTACTTCTTATGCAAAACTGGGCAAGAGGGAATGCTAATGTGCTCCCCTCTCCACCAAGCATGGAGAAAATGAGTCTCTAAACTCTTCTTCCCAATGCAGGCTGGGTTTGGTCCTACTAAGGAACATAATGGTAAGCAACTCACTGCAAACCAAGGACTACTTTAATCTGGAAATTAGCAGAAGTTAAAAATTGCCTTTTCTCCATTTTTACCACAAACATTTGGTTGTCGTTTGACCTTAAAAATACCAGGAAGCATGGATCAAAATTTTTCCCCCACGATAAAGTCCAATTAGAAACATTTCATAGTTTCTCAAATGATTGATAAGCAGTTACCAAAAAGTAGTAGAAAACACAGACAATTAAGAATGAAGAGAAATAGATATTGCAAAAAAAAGTTACTTGCGACAACCAGAAAATACATGAAAAAAACTGCAATCATGCTTTCGATACACATTTATTATAAATCCATGATGGAGGGGATGAAAAGTAGTTCATCTGTAAATAATACTTAGCGAGGGTAAAAGAATTATACTTGTTTAAGTCTTAAGTTTCAGACGTGCAACGAAGACAAAACAGTAACGAAGAAAGACTGAGGAGTTGTAAGGCATTTAAAAATAAACTCAGTCATTTTATTCATGACTGATTCATGTTACCAGCTTAGCATTAGCAGGTACTAGTGCTGTGGCACTAATGTAAATCCATGCTAATTTTCTTTGAGATCATTCCCAAGAAAAGCAGAAGTGAAATTCAGTGCTCGAATGATTGTTGCAAAAGTTCAATAAATTCACTGAAAACAAAAGAAGAAAAAAAGAATCACTTATTCACTCATCCCTGACATTCTGGTTAGTACTAGAAAAGGAAGGCTTTGATGATTAATGTACCCCCAGCACAGAAACAGTTGTGCTGTAAGCCTCCCCTGAGCTAACAAACCCCAGCATCACACACAAAAAAGCTTGTGCCACTGAGCCACTCTGTTCATTCCTGTGTCCTCCTGCTCCCAGTGTTGGCCTGCACCTTTGGGCTACCGGCAGCAGTACCCTGTGGGGCCACCAGCTGCTGCTGCAGTGGCATGAGTCAGATAGATCCCCTATTCAAGTCCTGTTTCACCTCCATTTTCATTCTTCCAGTACATACATATTCTAAAACACAAAACAAGTCTGGTAGCCAGCTAAAATTAACCTTTCCAAACATACAATGAGCTCAAATTACCCCACTTGATAGCTATTTCAGCTATCACAGGCTTTAATAGCTATGGCAGCATATTTATAGATTGCTCCTGAATATGCCTACTAGACTACTTGAGTTCCTGGTCTGAATTAACTTCCAGGCGCATGATGGCAGGGCTCAGACACCAGCTGAGTTCACCTCTTCCACTCATCTGCACAGGACTGTACCATCAACAGGACAGACCTCACAGCAGCAGTGGGTAGAAAGTCAGACTGATGATCTCTGCCCCTCTGCCTCAGATGAGCTAAGCAAAAACAAGATTAGGCCTTGCCATCTTGGCTCATTTTTGTTTCACTGCAATGGATAGGTTTTGCGTAAGAATCTATGTCATCTGACTTGATGAATTTTGACTTCCTGTAATTTTTTTAAAAAAGCACAAAAACACTGCAATGTAGGATTTTATCAGCAACTCCAAGAGCTCACACAATCTACTAGACATACATTAACTGGGTGTACATCTGCTTTGGTAACACCCAACGAGACAAAAGACTGTCCTGGCAAACAATAAGAGCTGTGGGTTTCAGAGACCAAAACCCTCATGACCCAAAAGCCCAGGACACTAATAATCCTTAACTGTAACTTCTGAAATTTTAACTTTCAGAATGAAGGGTGTTAGGCTTTTGAGGTCAAATTTCAGAGTATGAGAGCCTTCATCAAGAAGCCCTAAGGACATCAGCCCACAGCCACAGCTGAAGCAGGAGGATGCTGCTGGGACACCAGACACCTCTTGCACTTTGACAGGCTCCTCTATAGCCACAGGAAGGCTGCTGAAAATGAAGATAAGGAAGGTATGGAAGGACTCGCTAAAGACACTGCAGTGATCAGCTGTTCACTTGTGGGCAACGGAAACCCGATGCTGCTCAGACTCATTTTTCCATAGATAGCTGTTTTTCATGAAAAACATGCTTCAAATATAAGACAGCCACAAATCACTACTTGAGCAGTAATTCTTCAGGGGAACAAGGTTAGGAAAGGCTAGGTATTGATCAACTATCTAAATAAAAACTGAAGGATTTGCATACACACCAGTGCAACTGCTAAGTTACCAGGTGGAAGCAGAGGGGCAAAATGGCAGATATCTATACCTTGTGGAAGGCCCTCAAGGGTTTCACCCCTAAGCAAAGTCCACTTAATCAGCCTTTTGTGAAGCAGGATATTCAGCTTTATGTAGCTGAAACATACATACATACACTAATTGAGAAAGGATCGTTAGCAACAGCTGCAGCTTGAATACTCTACATTTGTTCTGCCTCCTTACCAGATACACGGTTCCTTTTCCAGCATGTACATTGTTTGAATTTTTTGTCCTTTTGAAAGTAATGTAAGATGGAAGTCAACGCCAGTACGTGACAGAGAAAACAGAGGCAAATACTCATTTTAAGTCATGCTGCTTGTTGTCTTGGCAACCAGTTAATAAGCGCCGTTACTCATTTTTCACCAGCACCTGACAACATCTCTGCAGATTTGGTATTATCAAAGAGAGTGCAAACTCAGCCGCTTTACAAGGTATCAGAGAAGATCTCACTAGCATTTCCAATCTGAATTCAATTTTTCGGGGTATCATAAATCATCCTTACATTGCTTAGAAGCTGAAAATAGGATACATGAATACCACTGTGACAACCCATTCCCTTATTAAGAGCACAAAAAGTGTTCGGATCCAGTCATGCTTGATTCTATATCAATATCTACATGGCTACCCACTGCAAACAAGGATTGTCCCTCAAATTCCTCAAGAGAAAACACATAAATTATTGTTCTGACTGACATCTCTCATGTCTTCCTTTCAACACTGCAGGCATATGGTTACAGGGTCAGGGTTGGTCGCATTTCCTCCAAGCGTCGTCTTGGAGAACAAGTCATACTGTTCACATTTCTGCTGCATGTATCCTTGAGCTGATTTGAGACGTATACAAGCATGTATTGAGCCAGCACTGAAATTATCATAATTAAACATGATAATCAAATAGGCTTCAGTTAGTATTCAGACCTCGCTGAGAGATGTGCAGACTCACTAAATGACTCTACCACTCCTCAAGAGTAAACTGTCCCTATGTTTGAGTCATACAAAGAGTTGAGTCTCAAAAGACTGAAAAAAAGGCTGTTTAATTACATCCCATATGACATGCCACACACTTTCCCATCACCTGGGATGAATACTTCCCTTAGACAAGAGATTGCCTAGTTACCCAGAGCCCACTGAATTTCTGAGTTTGAGACCAAAAGGGATTTGTACCCACGATAATCTCTTTAATATGTTTAGTATGTATGGCCAGTTTAACAGGTTGAGCACTCACCAAAATTCAACAACTGAGCACTGTAACAGAAAATATTTTGAAATTTTGTCAACACAAGGCAACAAAAAGAATCCCACCCTCCTTGCTATCTATCTTTCAGTACTGAAAACTCAAAGGAGCCTCAAGCAGATTCAACACTGAAGAACCAGAGATACAAATCTTGTCCTCTAATCTGTACCACGAGTCTCAAAAAGTGCCAGTGGGTTTCCACTCAATTTGAGAGAAGAAACTGGTAAAGAGGGTTAGTTTTATTCCTGGATGTTTCTCTTTTTTCCAGGTTTACAGCTCTCTCAATACTCTTTCAATGTGGATTTTGGTAGCTTATTGTTTAAAGATTGTGCAGTGCTGAAAAACACATTCATTACTGCTTGTCATAGAGGTGTTGATGAATTCCAGTCACATGCAATTAAGCTGTAATTCAACACAATGACAGACAAAACAGACAAGTCTAGACAAACAAGAAGAAAAAAAAAAACAATGAAATATGTAATTCTGGAGAATTCCTAGAAGACTCGATAATACTGACTGAAACTGAATTCAAATTTGAACTGAAAAAAAAAGAGGTGCATAAAGTTCTTTCATTTATTACATGAAACCACAGTATTTATCCATTTGAAACTAGTTTTATTTTAATTCATTCAATGCTATGAAGAAGTAACATCTTAATGAGACAACATAAAACAAAATACGTTGGAATACTTTTTCTGAAAGAGAATTGTGGGTTCTTTTTTTCTCGAAGTTTTAAAGTAAAGTATGTCCGTGTTAAAGATGCATTGTACTGTACAATGTATTTCTTAAAAATATATTCTCTTAATTTTATTTATCTGTATAAACCTTCTGCAAAATGAAACAATTGGTGTCACTGATTAGTAGAATTTGTTTCATTTAATCCGAAGCAAAATGTACGTATTCTAGCCCTGAGTAATTAAGTCCTGAGTATTGCTTTACCAGTTGATTTTTGAACCAGGTGAAAAACTATTATAGAGGTACATCTTTGTCTTGAATCTGACTCATTAGATATGGAGAAATAACGGCAAAATTTGCTATATCCAATGCTGCAAGAGGAAGAATTCATTATATTAGACAGTTTGGTATGAAAACCATCAGGTCAGTGCTGTCGTGCTAGCAAGACACCATGGTATCTTCATCAACTGTGAACAGCAAAAGACTATGCATGTGACGTGGTGGTATGACACAGCATTTCAGAGCATTTTTCATCATGGTCCTGAAGCCAGAATTTAGAACACTAGTCACTTCTATGTTGTACTTGTCAATGCGCTCATTATCACAATGATTTCACCAATGAAAGCAAGCTATACTCCTTTGAGAAGTGTATATATATTTATAAAAAAGATTCATTTCAGACATGAACAATTAGCACTTGTGTTAAAGTAAGGAGATGGTTAAAAAGAAGGGAAAAAACAACAAAAACAATCAACAAAAACAATACAAACACATAAACAAAAGGGGGAAAAAAACCCAAAAACATACCAAACTGGATTCCCACATAATCATAACAAAACTGAATTTTACACTTCACAAAATTAAGAGGGAGGCAAGTTGGTGGAGTTGGTTTCATCTGGTTGTTTAGTTGCTCTTCTAAACCTTTGTGAATCTTCTAAAGAATGCACAGGCTTGAAGTAAAGGCAGGAGAATTGACTGAGTTTCATAAACCCTGTAGAGTTCTAGTTTCCACACAAAAGCCTATGAAGGTTCCTGTGAGTGAAGGCAGACCCTCCACCCCTTAGCTTTTCATGACAAGATACCAAGCTCTTAAGCCACATTTGCATAGCAGCTGTGACACCTTTCTGGTTCTGTCAAATTTTAGAGCTAACCTTTCAGGTTATTTTCTGTATGTGCTCTGCCTACCACAGGTAACAGCTTCAGTCTCTGCAATTAGGTACATAGATTAGCGCTATATACACAAACGGTTTAGTCAAAAACTGAGATTCATCTGACGTTAATAGGGCCCCACAATTAATCATAGTGATATATATCATGCTAACCTAGAAGTCTGATTAGTTTAATGTTTCTGACATTTCCTTCTGCCATAATGTTTAAAAAACATGTAACTTTCAAGCAATATTAAAACAAAATAAAACAAACAAACAAACAACAATAACACCAAAAAAATCAACACAAGAACAGAAAAAAAAGTATTCACTGTAAAGATCCACAAATGGAAACAATGGGCCATGTAACACTTTGTCAAATATGCTCACCTCGAACTTCAGGAGAGAATCGAGCAGAATGGCGAGACACAAAAAGTTTCAGTTCTTGATCCAAGTTGCATTCAATCAGGTTTGTGTCCCATGATCGGATTCCTAAAATTCAAAATACAAAAACACACCTATCTTGATATATCAACACTGGAATATTTCTTGGTTTACATCCACATTATTTGCATATCTCTAAATTCCAAACCCAGCCTCGATTCCTGTCACATCTCACAGACATCTTTTGCAAAGTGCTGAGTGCCCAGAAGCATTCTGGCGAGGGGCAAGAAGAAATGCACCTTTCCAAATGGCACAAGTCCTTTCAAGCCACTGCTTTATGACTGATTGTCCCACGCCCTAGTGGCTACATGGTGAGAAGTCACTGATGTCCCCAGACTGACTTAAAAATAGCAAAAGACTGATTTACAAAAGTGAAAATGTGAATCACTATGGTGATATTGTGTTTGTCCACTGAAAGAAGGATAGCATTACCTAGCATGTTGAAAGTTAATATTAAAATACAAGTACTAAGGCTGCCAAGGCTATAAGGACATGAAGCTGTTGGAGTGGGCTCAGAGGAGGGATACAGAAATGACTGAAGAGGTGGAGCACCTTCTCCTACAAGGACAGGCTGAGAAAGCTGGGCTTGTTTGGCTTAGAGAAGACTCTGGAGAGACTTCATTGTGGCCTTCCACAATGGAGATGGAGACCAAATTTTTACACAGTCAAATAATAGTAAGACAAGGGGAAATGGCTTTAAACTACAAGAGCAGAGATTCAGATTAGAGATCATTCAGATTAGAGATTAGGAGGGAATTCTTTACTCAGAGGGTAATGAGGCATTGGCACAGGCTACCCAGAGAAGCTGTGGACGCCCTATCCCTGGAGGTGCTAAAGGCCAGACTGGACGGAGCCCTGGGCAGCCTGAGCTAGAGTAGATAGCCCTACCCATATCCAGGGGTGTGGAACTATATGATCTTTGAAGTCCCTTCTAACCTAAATCATTCTGTGATTCTATCACTTCTTTATTCAAAAGCTTTGAAGCATCCAATATTTAAAATTAAAAATTAAGTGATCTTTTATTTATGAAGTATCAGAACCCTAGTTTTGATATTTAGAAACACTATGCTTGATCTTTTTTTCTTTTAAAAAACATTAATGTCACATCTCTATTCTCTCCTCAGTTACAAAGAAAAATGAGACACTTGACACACAATCTTAAAAACATATTTTGAAATCATACATTTTAAGGATTGACATTTGATGGGGGAGGAAGGGGGAAATCACTGCAACCAAAATATAATTTTATTTTCCTACTGTACAATTCTGATGACTACCTTTAAAAAAAGTCAAATTAACAGAATAAATTTTAATATTTTTCTATAGTTTTCTTGTCAAAAACTATGAACAGACAGTTGAACTTCAGGTAGGTCCAGACGCTGCTGTGGTTTTGAACACCAGCATTATTGTGGTTTTTGTAATGAGACTTATACAAATTAGGTAGCAAATGCCAAAGGAATTGCAGATGAGGAAGCATCTGTTGGCCCCCTCCCAGAAGCTTGGCCATGTCTTTGCATTAAGACGTTGGGTTAAACCATTTCGGGGCTTGGTACTTTGGGGCTGAAGAAGTTTGAACAGGCATGGCCAACTCCTTACACTGTACCATTACTAGCACTTCTGCTGGTAACTTGATCTGGTTTTCAGTCTGCTAACTTTCCTGCCAGCACTGCCTCCTATGCTTTATCTTTAAGTCAGTAGAAACATCAGGGCTCCCTCTGACAGACGTCATATTGCAGAGCTGAAGGATGAGGAGGAAAAAGAGCAGAGAAACCAGATCTGCTCTGCTGTTCTCCCATTGCAGCTCTGAGGAGGTTCTCCATGCAAATATGGGTATCTGCATTTCAAGAGTTTCTTCAGAGAGAATTCATTGAGCACTTGTTCCTTGTCAGCAGTCCAGTCAAGGTATGAGCATATTTGTCTCTGGGATATCCCCCGCGTTAAGCAGATGTAATATTAAGCTCTAAAAAGATCTGAAAACACAGTATCATCTATGTTTCACAACCACTCCAAAGTAAAATAATGGAATTATCATCAATCACCTCCGCTTCCTGACTTATGCATCACCGTTCAGAGGCATAAGTGATGACTCTTTTGCAAGTCTCCCTTTTTTTCATTTCTCAAAAATCTCTTGGCCATATGGCGCATTTTCAGGGCGTAGTTTTGGCAGGCAGACACAGCTCAGCAAGCTTTAATATCTTCCAGGTGTTGGAATATTTGAGAGCAAGAAAGTAAATATGATATATTGCTGCACATGTACAGCACAGATTAAATGTGTGAGTAGTGAACTGATGCTGACCATGAAGATAAGAGTACACTGAGTGTTGAATCTGAAGAAGCAAGAAGACAGCGGCCCACTGGTCTCCAACAGAAAGCCTGTGTGGGAACGCTGCAAAGCTTTCTGGAGGTCAGTTAAGCAATACGGACTATGATTCAGCACTGCTGCAAATGACAGAGCCTGCCCACCAGCCCAAACCGTTTTTGTTGTGAATCTGGATTTGCAGTGGGGTATGATTCTGATTAGTCACAGTCAGATCACTGAGCCCATCAATGTCCAAAATGCAGTACTCAGTGCAGAATAACTAAAAAGAAAAGCCTAGGCGTGCTATCCAAACAGAGACTGAAGATGAGATTTTGTTAAAATAGGCCAGATTCACAGATGCATGATTCAGCATTTTGGATGCAAGAATTCTACAAATACCTTAAAATGTAGTATAAATGCATCAAGTACATTATACAACCAAATCAAGTTTGGGTGCAAGGAAATTAAATCTGGAGCAAAAATGCAAGGTCAATCCAATGATGTGTATTATTATCAGCATGGAAGAAACTACTGGGAGGACAACTGAGGTGTGTAGCGATTTTCCTCTTTCTGCAGTCTCTGGAGCACAGCGCCACCAGACATAGGGCTAATCAGACAGCAGGCAGGGCACACCCAGCAGCATCTGACAAATCAGTGGAAAGATCCTGAAGCTTTCTCCTTACTCTCCTCTTCTTCTTTACTGGATGATGGGTTGGAGGACTGCCCCCTCAGCAAAATGACATCCCAAATGTAATTACTGAAAACGCAGCTTGCCAAGCAATTCCCACTTCATGATATATTAAGAAATGACTCTGCATTCCACCAGGTTACGTAGCATCACGCCACTGATGTCCTATCAGGAGATGTTTTCGCTGGCATATTGCTCTGCAGTCCAGGGCATGAATCCACACTTTTCTGTGGTGGTACTTAGGAGAAGCACAAGAGAAGACCTTGAGGCAGAGTTATCTAGAACCCTAAAACTATTTAAGGCTCTGCTGAGGACAAAGGTTTTTCCCAACTACAGAGTACTTTCCAAAGAGAAAGATTAGTCAAGCCCTCGAATAGACAGAACTTCAGACTCTCAGTGTACTGATTTAGAACAATGCACCCCAAAATCTGACCAGATTTTTCTCCTAGCAGGCAAGATCCCAATCAGATCATCTGACACCAGGAAGAGTGAGGTGACTTCTTATCCAAAATGATGAATAAAAATGCCAAAACGTTTCCTTTGAATACCTAAACTGTAACCAGGTGTTACGCTTATTGGATGGAGGTAGCAGCAACACAGCTATGCAGCACCAGCTGTACAATAGAAGCTTCAAGAAGCAACTGAAGAACATTTCCTCAGAGGAAGGACGACATGTCTTTATAGAAGTTTTATCCATTTGCTCTATAAATTGCATTAATTTATTTGAAATTCAGCTAATCCACTTCCAACACAATCAACAATTAGTTAGAATGAGAGAAGCGCAGTGCTGAAGAGGCTCTGAATGACAAAGCATCTGCATCGGTTGTTCTCCCTAGGAGACAATGGTTGCGATAAAGATCAACGGGTCATGGTGAAGCTGGTAAACTGGGATGTGGCAGCTCTTTACCATGAACAGCCACAAAAAAGAACCATGAGAAACTGCCAACTGCAGCAACAAGGGCTGGGAACACAACAATAGAGACTAGCGAAGTCCTAGCTGGAGTGCTGAACCACACCTACATGCAAGGCTGCTACCAAATCTCCCTTGCAAGCTCCCTCTCTCCTTTCTAACAATAGTGTATTTCTGATTTTTGCACTTCTATCAGCCCAGAACAAGGTATACATTAAAAAAAAAAAAATCACATCTTAAGCGAGTTTAGCAAACTATGGGATCTGCCAGTCGTTTCCTTTGTGCTTCATACTACTGTTACGGCAACAGGGCTTTTTGCCCCTCCACGCACACCACAATCTCCTTTATTAGAAACCGCATTAAGAACTTACAGAACTCAGTCATTTTACGTGTGGTACCTTCAACCAAAGCCGTCTTAGTGAAAGGACAAACAAGCAGCGAGCCACAGCAGCCTGAGCTCGACAATAACGGGGCTGGGCACTCAGACTGCAGCCTCGTTACCCGCATCCTTTTTATTTCTTTCAGTATGGGGTGGGTGTGTGTCATGCTCGGGTCCCGAAGGATTCCGCATCGAGCTGCCGAAACTTGCGGCACAATGCGCAGGGATGGAGCCGCAGCCCTGCGGTCGATGGGAAAACGCCCCGCCGTCGCCGGGGTCTGAGGCGCTGCGACGGGAACGGGGATGGGGATGGGGATGGTGACGGGGATGGGCTGCAACCCCCACCTAGCCCCTTCCCCGGCGGCGGCGGCGCGGGCGCCCTTTGTCCGCTCCGGGCTGCCATAGGGACCGCAGTG
>VXAB01007730.1:35693-55538 GCA_013399175.1 Odontophorus gujanensis
CGGAGACGGGGCAGGGCAGGGACCTGCCGAGGAGGAGGAGGAGGAGGGGGAAGGGGGGGACCCGGCGCATCCCCGCCGCCGCTTTTCCAGCATCCACGGCTGATGTCATCTGCAGCAAATCCTCCCCGCGGCGGCCCCCGGAAGCAGGAAGGACGCGGGGTGCGAACAACGCCCGAGGGTCGCCGGCGGACCCCACTGCCCCGCGGTCTCGCAGCCCCCGGCCCTGGTTGGTGCAGGACACTGTGGGGCTACGGCTGCGCTTGGCCGGGTGGGATGCGGCTCTAGGACCTCTGCATCGCCCTGCGGTGCTGCAGCGCAGCTCACTCGACCTTACTGCTAGCTGGCTAAGTGATATTCTTACAGTTTGCTTCATGAGATGTTTCAAACGTAGGGCTCCTGCCTGCCTTCAGGGTACATGGATTTGTGACTCACCCCAGGGGTTGAGGGTGGTTCCCACGGTGTTTCTGGAGAAAACATAGAGCTAAGGCCACGGAATTTCAAAGGGCTTCGGGTGGCTCCTTTTTACCACTCTCCAGCAGCTCTGGTGATGTTAGAAAACGCCTTCCATCACAAAAGGGAAGGGAGGGCTCCTCAGGAAATCCATGTAGAAGTCAGACATCTCTCCCGTGCTCACCAAAACCCCTTCAAGAGGTAGATTCAGTTACCTTCTAGAAGTGTTTGATCCTCCCCTAAAACAGAATGCAGTGCTCTGGGATAAATCAGCCTCCTGGAGATGTTCCTCTCACTGTCAGAAGCTAGGCCCTGGGTTACACTGAGCATCATTTGTGTGACTGAATTGATGCGGGACCTGGGAGAGGATGCAAACATTGTTAGCTTGGTTTACCAGACAGGCTCTGGTTGCTGGCTAAGGAGATGTCAGTGTGCAGCTCCTTCCAGCACTCACTGCTTCCCATGGTCTGGTGCACATTGGTTACACCCAGTGCTTGCCTGGAGGGACTGATACCCCAAGTCTCATTTCTTAGAGTAAGCACTTTGTTTTGGGGCACAGTGCAATTGTTCTAACTGACATACTTGTCAATACACTTGTCATTTAATTGATAGTCACAGATTGTCTCTGCCAATCAGTCTTGGATTGAAACTGTTATTCCAGTTGCTAGTCCATAGCATCATCTCTCCCCACAGTACTTGGAAGCTTTAGTATGAATAGTTCTGACTGCATTCAGCACTAAGCTCCTTGGCTAGCACGGCACAATGTGATTGGAGTTTGCATCCAAGTGAGACTTCTGCTGAGCTGCCCTACGCCGAGAGCTGCAGGCATTTTTACAGCCATGTCAGGTGGCTCAGATGACACGGTGTTGAGAGCTGCACTCCTCCTGAGTTAGGGCTGACACTTTTCATAGAACAAATGAAGTCATGCAGATGCCCAGGGACTAGTAGCAGTTCTCCTAAAGCTGGTGTTCATGAGCACCTCTGTTCTATGGCACTTCTCTGCTGAGCCTGGCAGTTTCCATGAGATAGAGTACATGGGCCCAATTCAAGATATGTGCATACCTGCTTATTTGTGATGCTCCCACCCTGATAGTCTGTATTCTACGTATAGGTTTTACCACATGGTGCCCACTGGTTCCTTGGAGTACATGGCTTTGGGGCATGCCCCTGTGCCAGTCACCAGCTCGAGTATCTGATCTCTGGTGTGGAAGGGTCTTCAGGGATCTGCTCACTGCTTGCAAAATGCAGGTAGTCATTCCCAGACATAAAAGTAAAACGATAACCTGTACAGCTGGCATTCTGGGAAATGCAAATATGCAAAAGGCATTACATTTGCTTTTTAGCATGTCCTTTTTTGGTTTTGGTTTTGTTTTTTTAAGAAAAAGTGAAGACACACACCTGTGGAAAAATACTTGTAGAGATTCAGAGTAAAGGTCTCATTGAAAGTACTGAGTCAAAGAAGAAAATGCTGACTTACACATAGGTGCTACAGTTACACCTGAAATAGCCTGCTGAGGTAGTCTTCTGTTTAATGAGGATTTTGCACCATAAAGAATGTGCAGTAAACACATTGTGTGACAACAGGTGAAGTGTTACAGCCAGCCTCTGTGGTGATGGGGATGTTTCCCATGTTAAACTTTCAGCACCAGGAGCTGCCTTTGGGAGAAAATGGCCTTATGCTACAAGGGACAAAGACGTCTGCCATCGTGTTTTCACCAGCTTAAGGCACTTTATCTTAGAGATGAAAGTCAGAGTAGAGGAGATGCTTTAACTCCATAAATATGCCTCTGAGAAAGGTAGGCTCCGAGCTCCATGGCCAGTTGGGCACACTGCAACTGGCCCAGCTGGCCACTCCCACGTCTGTTTGTCATTGCCTTTATGTAGCTGGAAACCCATTTGTGTTCTGCAGTATGGAGTGCATCAACAGATCCACTGCTAGGTGAAATGTGGAGATGTGCTGTGTAAAGCTGACTCAGTGTCATGTGACCATGTTTGAAGTGATGTCAGCTTTCTGGCTGCAGCTAAATCACGTAAGTGTGCCACTTCAGTGGAGGAAGGAGGACTATGGAGAGTGTCTTGCTGTTTTAAAGGGACAGTGATTCATATCCAGTGTTCTTTGTCTTCTTGCTATCTTTAGTTTGGTTTTGTTTCTCCAGGATATTTAATACCAGATTGGTTTCCCACAACTGAATATAGTCAAACTTTGCACGTCAAGCTGTATTTTTCTGGTGAATATGGTGTTTTCTAAAGTAAACAGATTGTTTTAAATAAAGCACTTTAAAACTAGAAGACATTTCTTGGTGGTGCTTGTGATTTGTTACCAACTAGCATTCAGGTTTTGTTCAAATCATATCTTCAGACTTTAAATGAGATCTTAGTGATGCCCAAACCCTCAGGTTGACCCCTTGACCAAGGCTAGATGTCACCACCAGCAGAAAATAAATACATGTCCATGTAAGCTGCTTCAGACCAATTTAGGAACTTAATGAAGTAGTTCAGGAGGCTCTGTATGTAGTCTCTCTTTGCTAAGTAAAACATTACTCTGAAGACTGCAGAACATGTCATGAAAAGGGTTCATGAAGTGGATGGTTTTTCATAAGAAGAGGCAACGCTGTTTATTTTGGAAATTAAGCTTTGCTGAGGCTGGCAGGGACCATGGTGACGCTCTGGCCCAAACCCTGCCCCAGGAGGGACACCCACAGCAGGGTGCCTAGGGCCATGTCAGGCAGCTTTTGGAGATCTCTGAGGGGGAAACCCCACAGCCTCTGGGCAGCCAAGAATATGCCACCTCCAACTCAGCAAATAATACCTGTAACATTTCATACCACTGCCTTCCTCACATTACCTACTCCCCGTGATCCCCCATGTGTGACTCTACACTCCTTGTTCTCCCCAGAGCAGTGAGGGCTGTGTGGTGCGTTGAGCCCACTCAGTCCACCCCTCATGTCCCAGACTCCTCAGAGCGCTGCTCTCGACTGCAACTCAGCAGGGATGGCCTGAGTGGCTCTGATGCCAGCCCAGCAAAACAGGCTGCAGGAAGCAGGTGTGGAGCTCTTTCTTCTTTCTTCCCCCTTCTGTCAGTCAGGAACAGGAGTCAGTGGCAGTAGTAGCAGAGGGAGCTGGGAGAGCATCGAAGGACTAACTCTGGGAAGGACATACTAAGAGGAGACATTGACTTCTTAATATGGTGAGCTTTGTGCTTAACTACATCGTAAATAAAAACTACTTGGCTGACATTCATTTAAAGTAATTCAAATTCTTCAATTTCAGTGACTATTTTCTAAACAGCAAAAGCAAGAAGATTCAATTTGCTTGTGGTGAAATACCCATTTCAGATAGCATTTCTGCTGTTTCCCATTCCTCCAACTTTCCATGAAGAAAAAAGGGAAGGAAGAAGGAAAATAAATAAATAAATAAAACCATCGCAAAAGAAGAAAAAAAGTGAGGAAAGCAACACTGCTGCTTTTAAAAATAACATTTTCTCTCACTTTTGACTCTCTCTCTCTTGAAGTGAGAGAAAAATAACACCAAGTAACATTTTGCTATAATTCCAATTGCAATATATATATAANTTCCATACTATTTCCGTTGAATACTGTTCTTGGAGGGCAATATATATATAAGTATATATATATATACACATATATAAGTATGTTCAGAGTAATTTTTCCCTATTTGTTCTGTGGAAAAAAGAAGAGGATGAAAATAAGAGGGAAATGGAAATATATTTCACTTTAATGAGAAAGAAATGTGAAAAAAAAGGAATTTCCTCTTGAGTGTTAAAAAGAACAAATCAGAAATTAATTATTTTGAACAAAATTATCCTCATACATTACAAAAATCTCATAGTTTTGTGTGGAAAAAAATATTTCTTCTCCACTGAGGGAAAATAAAGTTATTTCAAATAAAAAAGTTATCTCAAGATCCTGTTTACTGGTAAGGATGACACTTAAAATTCAGTAATAGTTGATAATAAGAACAATTAAAGGTGATGATATTCACTGTACTGCAAAGCTGGATATATAATCAAAATACCATCAACAAAACGGTCAAAATGGTAAGAGAATGTAGATCATGCAGCAGTGTTGGTACAGGATATGGCTTGAATTTATAGGAGTTAGTTCTGCAGGTTTTTTTTAATACTTGTTGAAGGACATCCTTTGCCTTCTAAGGGCAAAGTGCTATTTCTCCTGATGACACTAACCTGAGAAGAACTGTAGCCTTGAATCCCAAGATGTGCTTCCTTCCAAGCCTGCTTTAGAGCTCTCCCTTTATTGGAGAGGTAGGAGAAAACCAAGGCTCAGGTTTTGAATGATGACATTTGCACTGCCATCTCAACTTTGGGAGCAGCTAGAAGCTGAGGGCACTCATGAGCTGGTGGTGGACACTGTGCTGCCTGCATGCATGAAATGCTGTAACTCCCTCCCCATGCTGCACCCCTTCAGGGGCCCTTTGGAGAACTGTAAGTGGTCTTTTTCAGTGTCAGCCTTGTTAGTTACTGCAGACATGTGTAGGAAGGTTACAATTTGCATATTCCTTTAAGCATGCCAAAGCAGAAGTGCTGTATTGCTACTGTATAAAAAGGAACAGGAAGCAAGAAATCTAGGTGAGCATTACTTCATCAGCATACTGCACTGGTCTAGCAGATCATACTCCTGCACTACTACCTCTTCAAGGCCACAACAGTTTCATGTAATATGCAGCTGTAACCAGGTCACTGCACTATTCTGCATGCTGGTGCAGGACTTAATGTGCATACAGACCACATTCTTGCATGGGTTTTGCTGTGGCTGTTCATTCTGGATTTTACCTAAAGATATGTGTAGTAAGTTGCAATGAAATGCAGCCTACTTCTATGAGAATGATTTGTGGCTCTGCCTAAACAAGTTTTAGTCTTTCTACATAGGTCAACTTCTACTGCCATACCACCAGCATTCACCTCTGCTGTTGTGGGCCAACACAATAAGATTGGCATTACTTTCAGAGCAGGCCTAGTACTGAAGTCCCCTTTACTGTTACACTCATAATAATCCAATACTTTAAACTATTGCAGTTACATTAAAACATGTTAATTTTCAATAGAACTTGATATGGCTACAGTATGATCAAGAGGAATCGTTAGCTTCATTTTACGTGCCTGAAAACAAAACACCATAACTGTTTATTTGTACCACCTGCAAGACTGACCATCTCCTTCCTTTCTACCTTCTTGCCCTTTCTGTTGTGCCTTATTAGCAACATTGCTATTATTCAGTTTTTCAGCATAATTTTATCTTGCTTCTGATGTCCCCTTGTGTTTTGTCTACCATTTCTCTGTCTGCTCTGTGCACTCCAATAGTGATGCATAGTGAAGATGATTTAAGGATGTTTTTCCTCTGACATTTCCATTCTTTCTGCTTTATTTGTTCTTTAATTTGATAAGTTATTCCTGGTCATCAGTGTTTTGCAGGAGGCTGGGATTTGCTTAGCAAGGATCATTCTGCAGACTTTAGTCAACAGCCTCTCAGTGTTGTTCAACATCTTCATCAGTGACCTTGATGAGGGGATAGTGGCCACCCTCAGCAAATTTGCTGATGATACGAAGTTGGGAGGATTNTGTATGTGCGCAAGAACTTCTTTACGGTGAGGGTGATGGAGCACTGGCACAGGCTGCCCAGGGGGGTTGTGGAATCTCCTTCTCTGGAGATATTCAAGACCCACCTGGATGCCTACCTGTGTGACCTGGTGTAGGGAACCTGCTTTGGCAGAGGGGTTGGACTCGATGATCTCTTGAGGTCCCTTCCAACCCCCATGATTCTATGGTTCTATGATTCTGTGTTTCTATGATTCTATTATTCTTTCTCCTCAAGAGAGTCAGCGGGGCAGCAATTCATAATTTGGGAAAAAATAAGGGAGAGAGTGTTGATTCTAACACTTTTTTCCTTTCTGCCTCTGCCCTGCAAAGCCCAAGGAGTTGCACAGAGGTATGCCACGGCAGGCACTGCCTGAAGCGGTCACCTCATCCCCTCAGGAAGGAGGAACTCCTCACAGTCACGTTCTTCTGCCTTTCCCATGAAGAGTGCTGGCCATACAGGCTGCACCCTGCAATCTGCTGTCGGGATCCCTGTGGCACCCGTTTTTCCATCCCTATAATTTTAATCAAATTCCAGCCTTTATCATGTGTGCAGACAGTCCCTAGGAGATGCTGATTACCACAGAGAATTTAAATCCTTGACAACAGACTAGATTTCCTTATTTGCCTTCCACGACATCTGAGAAGGCACCTGCAGATTCCTATGGACCTCCAGCCCACAGTAATGAATGCTGCTGCCTTTAACAGGGCTGTTTGTCCAATGAAGAAGCACAGCATCATGCTGTGGGGTTGCTGTACAGCATGCTGCTTGTCAGCTGCTTTTCAAGCAATGCCAATGTGCTCTGGCTTCAGGTCCGAATGCTAATGGGATGCTCTTGTGAGTAAGCATTTTCCAGACTGAGTGTGTTGTGATCTCTCAGAACTGCTCTTTTTTGGGGAGGAACATTTCCCAAGGCTGCTTGCCTGACTCCCTTAACTTTCCACTGTGCCACTGATGGCTGTTTACGAACTACATATGTTACCAGCAACAAGTGCATGGGCAATAATCTGGGGCATCTGATGTGTCTCCAGCCTGGCACTGCCTTGTTGTCTGATTTGGAGTAGCCACTAAAGCTTTCATAAGAGTTATTTTCCAGTGATTTCCAAGACACATTTCCATTTATAAGCTTTTTTTAGGGTTTGGTTTTATTGTTTTGTTTTTTTTTCTTTTAGTTTGTTTCCCTGTGCCAGAGGAGGAACACACACTCTAGAATCTGATAAACACTGAAAGTCAAGCTGAGTTAGTTTGGATTGATGCAACTACAGTGATATTTTGCACGGAGAATTTAATTAACATTTCTTCTGATGGTAAATAAACTGAATAAAATTCAGCCAATCTTCCAAGAGCTGAATTTGTTCTCCACTGCTAATAGCAGTAAAACTTATTAAAACCTTTTTTTAGTGAGGAAAGTAAACTTAGGCAATTCTGAATGAGTGAAAGGAGCCACTCCACCAAGTGAAACAATATGTTTTACATTTGTCACATAAGTGGATTTATCATAACTTACATCTTTGACCTTCATTAGTCTCCTGTTCTCTCATTTAAAAGCTGCAGATAGGAATACTTGCTGAGCTTTGGAAAGCTGCTTGAAATACATGGGAGAAAACATAGATGTAACAAGGATTAATCATTTCTCAAATTTTAGGCCACATTTAACCATATTTTTCCAGAAGATATTAAATTCTTGGAGAACAGCAAAACCAATAGTATTTCTTTATGTTGACATTTCACTTCTTCTAATCAATTTCCTCCCTGTATGTTTTACTTTTAAGGGTTTTTTTTTTTTTCTCTAATTTTTACTCTGTTGTTTACTGTTTCTCTCTTCATCAGGGCCTTTCAGTACTTGAGGAGATCTTACAAACAAGAGGGAGACCAGTTTTACACAGTCTGATAGTGATAGGACAAGGGGGAATGGCTTTAAACTGAAAGAGGGGAGATTTCAGTTAGATGGTAGGAAGGAATTTTTCACTCAGAGTGTTGAGGCACTAGAATGAGCTGCCCACAGAAACTGTGGATGCCTCATCCCTGGAGGTGTTCAGTTGGATGGGGCCCTGGTTTTCCTATCTGATGAGTGGCAGGCATGCTTATGGTAGGGTGTTGGAAACTAGGTGATCTTTATGGTCTCCTCCAACCCAAACCATTCTACAATTTCATGATTCTACATTACTGACTTTAAAAAGAGAGATATTGTCACTATGGAAAGGAGTGAAGTTGAGATTTCATAGCATGAAACAATGATTGTTCTCCTTTTGCTTTCTCTTTTGCTGTCTCAGCTTGAGGAGTTTGCTCATCTACTCTCCAGATGTGCTTTTATTTGCTGTGGTAGTATTAACAAAGGGAGTTCCATTATAACTCAGAGCATTTAAATTCCAGGCACACTGGAATAAACGTACGCTATAAACACATTTTATTTCAAGTCAAAATAGAAGAGATTGAAAAGTTTACTGTGTTGGGGTAATAGTATATTCAGTATAATATAGTACTACAGTTCTCTTTTTACCCATGACACAATGCTTCTGGCTTATTCTCATTGTGCAGTGTGTTTAGTTTACTGAAATTCTGGAAGCTGATAGCAATAATTAAGCAATAAGGCATGGCAAGTAGTATTTCATTATGCAATCCCGGAATGCTTAGGTGAGTTGTTTGGCTCACAGCCAATTGCTTTAAACCACCTGGAAGAATTATTTTTATACATAACATGGATAGTGGTTGGGAATTATCTGATTTGCTCACAGCTATACAGTTATCACATCCTAACTACCTCAGTAAAAGCTCATCTGCTTTGTAACTAGGCTGATATTGAACTAGTATTAATGATCAGGGATGAGCACTGCTGCTGGTTTAATGACTGACAGGTATAAACACATGGCCCAAGGCATAGCAATTAGTCCCCAGGCAAGGCCCTGAAATGCAGCTGTGGGTGTTATTATAAGCTGAGACTGACAGCAAGTATTTCAAGTTTGGATGATGGGCATGAGCATCCACGAGTAAGCATGGGGTATACCAATGGAAAAAGGTGTGCATGAGCCACTTTATTTAAATGTATACTTAACATTTCCTAGGGGTTATAATAATGTGTAAGTGGCCCTGAAGAACTTCTAGTCTTCCTTTTTGAAATACTTCACATATTTTCATGCAGTTGTCTTACCCTGTCCTAGAAGGTCACATTTGCAGAAATTCGAGTATCCTTAATGTGGACACTTTGTCCTCTTCTTCTTATGTCCGGTTTAATCAATTACTGCCTTGCTTTTCAGATTTGCTTGTGCATCTCTCCAGGCTTTATCTCACACTGTGTCAAATCTGGGACATAATGAACTCACTGCAAATATCTTGCATGTTTTAATGGGAAGAGAACTGAAGCCTGGTTGTTTTGCAGCTTCAGCATTTCTTTACTTGAGACCGCTATAACTGTGTCTCTTGTCTTATAGCAGCCATAATGATGTAATGGTCTGTCTTGGTGCGTTACCACTTCTGTTACATATACGTGCATGGGGTAATGATTATGTTAGCTTCTCCCAACAACAGTGATTTCAAACTATGTTTGGAAAATGCACCATGAGTATTGGGAACTCCAAGTTCTCTAAGCAAGATGACAAACTTGGGTGTCCCAAGTTGGGCAGGAAATGTTCCATGTGTCATCAGGACAGTATGAGATGATGTTCAGAACTGTGAGCATTACCCAGTGGTAGTGCTTCTCTTCCTCTATGTATTCAATGAGGGAAACAAACCTTTCAATTTGGGCCACTAGTTTAAATGACTAAAAAAACTCTGTGGTAACTAGAGCTTAAAATTGTGATGTTTTGTATTGAATGTTGAAAGAAACTTGAGTTCTGAATGAAGACTAAAGTAGCTCTGGATGCTCAGCTGATGGCAAGTCACAAGGACATTGGTTCTTAGAAGACACAATGTCTTGTCATTGGCATGCACAGGTGGAATGTGAAATTGTTCAGTAGACTCATTGCTGTGCTTCATCTAATCTTAAATGTCCAAATAAAATGATGGCTAAATTACAACTGGAGACAAACCCCCTGATTTTTCTTCTTGAAATATTCATTGACTACCAGGATCCCCAGAGGGAAAAAGCATTGATGTATACTTTAGATGAAAGAGAGCTCATTTACTTTGCCTTTTTTCCCTCCACCTCCATGTCATATTGGTAGATGGTGACCCATAACCTCATCCTATAATATTGATTTGCATTTGTTTTCAGTGTGTATCACCTGCTTCTCTAGCAACACACACGTGTCACAAACATTTTGCTGTGCAGATCATTTTACAAAAGATTTATTTTCTATCAAATAAGTTTCCCTGCTATTGAAACCTAAATTCAATGAAATAATGGAAAGTACCCCAAATGTGCAAGCAATATTTGAATTAGTGCAAGCATTTCCCTACCTTCCACTGTGTAAACAGAAATTGAAGATGAAAAAAAGAAGCCTTCCAACTGAGGTAACTGGTGTAAATGTCTGCAATGGGGTACTGTAGATATGTGCCAAGCAGTATGCATTCATGCTGGATTTCTAAAATCCTTGTTTTGGCACATGGATTGTGACCTGTTCTTACTTCCTCAATGAGAAAAGCTTGGTGGGACTTTACTAAGCATTCAGCTCTCTCTGAATCTTCACAATAAATCAGTGAGTCACTGTACAAAATCATTAATACATGCCATTATTCAGATGCTTAGAAGTACTGTCCAATAAGGTGTTGAGGGGGAAATTGATTTTCTTGTTCTTAAATATGTCAAGGGCCTATAAGCTGTTTTGCCTTGAGTCTTGCCTTTAGAGCATCATTTTGTACTGGTTTCTTTATACCTCAGAATGCAAGTTGAATAAATGCATTAACACAAAATTCTATGGGCCACCTACAAATCAATTACAATTAAGGGTTATTTTCTTTAGAAATATTCCAACTAAAATTGGAGCAGAGATATTTTATAAATTAACAGTGTTCATTGTGAGGCAAATAGCTGCAACTCAGCTTCTTTTCCTGCCTACAATTTTATGCCTTTAGAAAACCCATCAAGCTGTTTTCCCTTTTTATTCTAAGTGCTAAATAAGAGCACTGATCATTCTTACCCAAGAGGCCTGACTGAGTACAGTATTGACGTTAGTCCCTTTGTGAGTCTGTGGCTGATGGTGAATATGGTTGGTTCTTTAAAACAATGTATTGATCAACCTGGTGATAGGAACGGAGCACGACGTAAGAGAAGGGCAGCTTCTCTAGACAAGCTGTCTAATTCTTGAAACAGCTTGCAAATTTGTCACATTCTACCCAGCAAGGCTTTGGCTTGACTCCTTACCGTACTTTTCACCACCTATTTGCTAAGCTTCACAGAAGGTCAGGCCAAACCCTTTGCAACAGCTGTTCAAGAAATCAGCTTTGAACAAATTCCCAGGAATGGGCAGGAAGGTTTTTCACCCCCATGGCATCATTTTGCTTTGTTCTTTCTTTCCTGAGAGTCTTGCTATGTTCCAAAAGACAAAGATGTTTCACATGCTCATTGTAAGGTTTGGAGACCCCAGTGCCAGATGGGGCTGGCCTGGTTGGCTAAGAGGTTTTACTGCATTTTTGTATTGGTGTAAAATGGACAATGTTTTCTGAAAGTGTTGTCACAAAGTGATGCGAATCATTTTGTCATCAGACTCAGGAGGCATGAGAACAGACATTTTAAAAGGCTCCTGAAACTAGAAACCCTTATCTGTACTTAAAGCAAAATCTAATTTTGAAGTGGAATTTACATACTGGCTTTCTATAGACAAGGAATTTTACTCCAGACACCTCGAAAGGAAAATAAAATATAGCATGTCCCAGTGCCAAAACAGTTGTCTCCCTGCATTCTATTTTCTAATCTTTTGTGTCCCTGGAGACTTGCAAATCTGTTATTCAGGTTTAAATTAACATAGCTCTAAGTAACTGATTGATAATAGGTATGCCATCTGCAGAGAAATGTATAATAAATCAAGATAATTCTCAAATAAAATGTAAATAAATATGAATTGCCACGTATTTCACAATACAATGCAACTGGAATGCAGAATAACTTTTCAACTTTTTTAAGCCAAGTCTCAACGGTTTCTGGTTCAAATATTCAACTCAAGAACCAGAGCAATTGTCCTCAGTTTCGTGTACACTCTGCCTGATGTTAAACTTGTGATCCAGTAATATACTTAACTATACAATTTTTGACTGAAACCCTAGTTTTCTAATGCATTCTCTGTGTGCTTAACTCTACCTGGGAAGTGAGGCTCAAGGGGATAAAGCCCTACACACATTATGGACAAACACTAGCAAACCTCTGTGGGACTATAGTTGTGAAGTAAGCATCACTGAACAGTGTGAAGGAACAGGTTTGTGTCTATGGGTTTTGTGCACCTGCCGAGTTTTGTGAAGCTGACTCAGCTGTCTTCAAGATCCTGATAAGAACTTCACAGTTCAACTGCACTGTTGGCAGAGATAACAAGAAGCATGTTTGCTTTCTGCTGTCAGCAGTGTTCTCCTTACCATTTCATTGTGTAATTTGATGTGGTTGTCTGAACCAGAATTGCATTATAATTTTCTTATTTTAGTAAAAAAGTAAATAAACAAGTAAACTAGCAAAACTGAAAAAAATATATATATTAAATACGGATGTTGAAAGAAAACTCCTTTGATTGTTTCTGTGTATTTTTTTTTTGTTTGTTTTCAGTGGTGGTTTTCTAGTTCTAAGCTTACCTACAAACTATATTCAAGACACACCCTTTTCAACACACTGTGAAACCAGGAAAGACTTAAAATTTGTAACTTAAAAACAGCCTAAACACAAGAAAAATATTGATCTCAAACTTGAACCTAAATGAAGATTAAATACAAGAGAACATTTTTTCTAACTTTACAGCATTACAACATTACCACATCTATATACACACTTGGTTACCAAAAGCATTATACCAATATTTTATGTAAAAGATTTATTGACTTGACTTCCCACCAACTCATTAAAGTGACTTTTGCTCAGGGAGAGACACAATGTCTGAAAACAAGCTCACTCTTGCTTTAGATTTTCACTTACATAGAATCTACCTCTGGGGTATCAATTATTCTACTTGTAGCAGAATTCAGCTCAAGGAAGTAATGGGGCAAGTAGTCTGACTGCAGATATATTACCATGCTGCAGAACATTTGATAAAGGTTCATTCTTATTGAGTTAAAACAAGTGTATTTGTGGCATTAAGAATAAGCTCTGTCCTCTCACCTCAGCTTATGTGATTTTTATTTTTAAATATGAGATTTAAAAAAAAAATGTTTTGTAGGTTTTATTGTTTAAAATTTGCTTTTTGAAACCCATAAATTTTATTTCCCAGCTTTCCTCAGAATACTGCAAGCTAGAAACTCTTGTTAAATGAAAGCAGAATCTTACATTGATGGGATTCCAATGCTAAATGTTCCAAGAAAGGTTATTCTAGTCCCTTCTGGTATTCTTCGACTCCTCTGTTTAAATTCTGACACAAGAAGCCCAGCTTTCCTGGCTTTGTTTTCAGTGTTACCACCACCTGTGTGTGCATACAGCCTATCGAAGCACCACACACACAGCTGAGCAGGACACCGCTGCTGCTAGCTGCGGATTACTGCCAAGCAGTGGGTGGTAACCACATTCTTACTGCCTTCTCTGAAAGAGGGGTGCTGATTGCCTCCTCCTGCCTGCCACTAGTGCTAATAATATATGCAAAAGCCTAACTGCATTTCAGATGTTGTTCACTTTTTCAAACTTGATTGAAACCTCTCCCTAAAAACAGAAGTCACAGACAGTGGGAAGGAGGGAAGCTGACAGATGGTGTGATCATGCCAGTCCTACGCCCTTTGAAACCTAGCTGGAAATACTGATTAAATTCTATTAGTCTTTGCAATCCAATGTGAAACAGAAAGAAATTCATAATGTGCAGTGGTAATTTTAATTGCCCGTTTCAGCAGCTGAATATTTTAAGTGGCCATCTAATGATGACTTGTTCTTATACATGGCTCGGTCAGAGGGAATGGGTGGAGACCTAGGATGCCATTGGACCTTGACAGGCTCAAGCAGTGGGCCTAGGAAGTCCTCCTGAGGTTCAACAAAGCCAAGTGTAAGGTCTTGAACCTGGGCCACAGCAACCCCACTATCAGTACAAGCTGAGGGATGTAAGGATAGAACACATCTCTGCTGAAAAGAACTTGAGGGTGCTGGTAGATGAGAAGCTAGATGTGAGCCAGCAATGTGCCTTCACAGCGCAGAAAGCCAGCCATTACCATACGCTGCATCAAAAGAAGCATGGCCAGCAGGTTGAGGGAGATGATCCTGCTTCTCTACTCTGCGCTGGTGACACCTCACCTGGAGTACTACATCCAGACAGGGAGACCTCAGTACAGGAGACACGTGGACCTGTTGGAGTGCATCCAGAGGACAGNCAGCATTAAGAGTGACCAATAATTGGGCTGTAGATAGGGGCTAAAGGAGATGAGTGCTGCAGGCAGAGTTGTGTACCCACACATAGGTTGAGGGAGCGCAGTGTTAACCTGTTTAAATCAATCTAATCAAGGCAAAAAATCAAGCAGAACTGACATTCTGCTTGAAGAAATCAAGAGCCTGCAAGATTTTAATGTAGATTAACAAGAAGAGTGTCTGACTGCATATTTATACATTGTGCAAGACTTTCATCTTGGGGAAAACACTGAGCAGAAGTCTTTTGGCAGGGTTTATCCGTGCAAGGTGCTGACTGCAGTAGAAGGGCGAGTGGCACTGGGCACTGTCTCTATAGTAACACAGCCACCAGAGGATCTGTTCTGTGTTTCCAAGAGCCAAGCTGTACCAGATAAGTGAGCTGTCGCAGTATTCATCAGCCACACCTGGAGCAGCCACACTGCCTCATGCTTTTCTGGAAGGTGAGAAGACACCTAGCCTAGCACTACCGCCATGGCCCAGTATCAAAACATTCTGCATGCTCTGTAACACTGGAGAGCACAGCGCAGCAAATTCTGCTGTAAGATTTAACTTGCTGCTGCAAGACCAATGAGAAGTGCCATCTATGGAGATTTCTATACAGTACAAATGACAAAAAGAGTGAAATAAAGGTATGCAAATGAAGATTTCACACTGTGCTTCTCTCCTTGATGCTCCAAAAGTGGTTAAGATCTGCAGGTGGCTACAGAAGACAAGTGTCTGTACAACTAAGCTGAAGAAATTTTCCAGTTTGATTTCTCCAAAGCAAGCTGACCAAAAGGTGCTACACCATCAGTAACTGCTGCCAAGTGTGCTCCTTCTCTGGAAGCTTCAGGCTTTTAGCTCTAGGATCCTGTCCAACTGGAGGCTCAGTGGTGATGATAAAGCAAAGCCTACAATCAGCTGAGCTACACAGAGAGCAATCTCTTAAATGCAGGCAAGGAAGGTTGTTTCTCTCAAACAATGGCACTTAAGAATTCCTTTGTGTTTGTTTTTTGTTGTTGTNGAGGTGACCTGGTAGTGGCTCTCCAGTATCTAAAGAGTGGCTGTAAGACAGAAGGGGACAGATTTTTCAGCAGGCTCTGTTGTGATAGGGCAAGGGGAAACTGTCTCAAACTAAAGGAGTGGAGATTTAGATTGTATATAAGGAAGAATTTTTTTATGCTAAGAGTGATGAGACACTGGAAGAAGTTGCTCAGAGAGGTGAGTGGATATCCCATCCCTGGAGACATCCAAGGTCAGGCTGGATGGGGCTCTGAGCAACCTGATCTAGCTTTGGGTGTCCCTGTTCATTGCTGGACAGTTGGACTACTCCAAGTGAAACAATTGCATGATTCTGTGATTTGATTTCTCACCTGTCCCCAGCTGGTTTGCTTGAACTTGATGTGGCATTTAGTAATACAATTGTTTGATGGAAATTATATATATATATATATATATATAATATATATAATCAGCATTAAGAGTGACCAATAATTGGGCTGTAGATAGGGGCTAAAGGAGATGAGTGCTGCAGGCAGAGTTGTGTACCCACACATAGGTTGAGGNGATTTCTCCAAAGCAAGCTGACCAAAAGGTGCTACACCATCAGTAACTGCTGCCAAGTGTGCTCCTTCTCTGGAAGCTTCAGGCTTTTAGCTCTAGGATCCTGTCCAACTGGAGGCTCAGTGGTGATGATAAAGCAAAGCCTACAATCAGCTGAGCTACACAGAGAGCAATCTCTTAAATGCAGGCAAGGAAGGTTGTTTCTCTCAAACAATGGCACTTAAGAATTCCTTTGTGTTTGTTTTTTGTTGTTGTTGTTGTTTGGTTGGTTTTGTTTTTCTCACATTCTATCCAGATCAGCTAAATGGGGGCCCTTGAGGCTTCTCACACATATCTTGCTATGAAAATAGGTTAGTATTTCACTCCAGCAACCGCTTCATACAAAGCAAGGGGCTTTATGCGACAGTTTTTTCATCCTTCACCTCCTAAAATATGACAATATTTTCAGCTCTTTCTGCTGTGATGCCTCCCACCTTCGTTAGCCTCACTGCTATCCAGAGACAAGGCTGCAGGATGGCTGAACTCCCTCACACAGAACAGGGAGCCGTGCCAGAACAGATTGCAAGGAGAGTGATACAGCACAACTCAGTTCCATCCTTCTCTCCTTAAGATAGAAAATGTGCTTTGGAAAAAGCAACCCCCCCTACTAGGCATGCTCGGAAGAAACTCAGTGTCGGCTACTTACTGTCAGCCTCTGTTTATGACCTGAAAGGTGAAATAAGAAGTCAGGCTTCAGTCTTTCTCTGAGGTACAACACAGCGATTCACTGTTTTTATAGCTTTGAGAGACATAAATACTTGATAAACCGCAGACTGACATTGTCTCCTGCCTTTTTGTCCACACAATATTCATCTTATTCATCAGGAACCATTCTGCACTCTTTCTCCATAGAAAGATAACTCATCTGTCTCTGTGAAGGGAATTATGGTTAATGGATTTGGGTGAATCCTGGTTGATAACTAAGTTCCTAATATCTTGTACTTTGAATGAAAACTTGTTCATTTTCTTATGTGAGAACCAATTTCTTCAGCCCTTTTTCCTGTCTCCTTTTTCAAGTGTCATCATGTTCAGTGTGAGTAGTTTAATTCACTGTCATGAAGATCACTGAGAAGTATTACAACAGTGGTAAACTTTATCACCTTCACCAGAGTGTTATAGAGATCTGAGGGTGGATAAGTAGCCCCAGGATACTTCTAGACGCAGCAGTGCCAAGCTAACAAAACACTTCAGGGTAGCTGTAAGAGTAAGGTCACCAGTGCCCTGGTTTCAGCAGGGATAGAATTAGTCTTCTGCCAGCAGCTGATGTGGTGCTGTGTTTTGGCTGTTGGAAAAACAACAGTGCTTATCACACACTGATGTTTCGGTTATTGCAGAGCAGCACTGCACAGAGCCAAGGATGTTTCAGCTTCTCACACTGCTGTGCCAGCAAGGGGCTGCACAAGTTGCTGAGAACAGAAGCAGGACAGCTGACCACAAGAACGTCTTGTACCATAGGAAATCATGCTGAACAATAATAAACTGAAGGGTGTTGACTAGGGGGCTGCTTGTGCTCATGGGCTGGCTGGACATCAGTTGGCTGGTGGCGAGCAATTCTGTTGTGAATTCGTTGTTTTGTGTATTTTTATTCTTTTTCCCTTCCTCCTTATTAAACTGTCAGTATCTCAACCCACAGGTTCTCACACTTACCTTTTTTGATTCCCTACCACATCCTACTTGGCGGCAGCAGGCTTACAGCTGTGTGGTGCTGAGCTGCCTGCTGGGTTAAACCACAACAACCAGTAAGTGTGAGAACAGAAATACCACATCTGAAGCAATGCAGAGATCTGAGAAACCAATTAATTAGCTGAAATTCTGAGGAAAGACTAAAGATTCCTAGATCAGTTGGGGTTTTGTTTTGTTTTATTTATTTCCAATTTTTTAATTCACTTAGTTGTCTAAAGCAGAATTGGGCCAAAGGAGGTTTTTAAGAAGGCTTATTCATGAAGCTCATAGCTCCCTTGTAGTCACTAGCAGACAGGAATATTGTCCATTTATTTCAACACAGGAGAAAAATGAAAGCAGTCCTGACATCAGAGTCTCTGAAAAAAAAGGGCTTGTCTTATAGTTCAATCTATGCATTTTCTGTCAAAGAACATTTCACAGAGCCTGATAGTTTGTTCCTCATTTGCTCTACAGCAAGAACAATTTGCATGGTTTATTATGCTCCTTCACTGAAAACAGTTTACTTCCTAAATTTAAAAAGTCCACACACAGTTGCATTATAAATTCACAACCAATGCTGTTATGTTATTCCATGAAACACAGTATTGTGCGTCTTATCAGCTCATGCACGCCTTTAGTCTGAATGGCTTTATTTAGATTACTGCAGCTAGCATAGGAAGAAAGAAACATTTTTACATCTTCTTGACAAAAGCACACAGCATCTGCAGCTCAGAGAGCAATATCGTGTCTCTTGAACAGTCAGTGCACTGCAATACCCCAAAGATGGGATGTGAAACTCCTTTTACGTCTATGAAGGCAGTACACAGCTTTGAAATTCCATATCTTCACATGCTATTAAGCACCAATAAATAATATTCCAGCCAAATTCATTGATTACTCCAACAGGCCAAACAGTTTGAAATCCCCAGAGTAAATAAATTCATAAACCCTCAAATCCCATTGCTTAGGAATATCCTATCTGTTTGGGACAAATATCTGCCTTTGATAAAGCACTCCTAGCATCCTGAATTTTGTGCATAAGGTGTGGCCAAATCCCAATGAACAGGAAAATTACAACAGACATAAATTAAGAGCCATATAACCTCTTCTTCTACTGTCATAGGCAATTTCATTCCCAATAAAGAATGAATAATACCCTTAATTCTGATCTCCAATCCTTGAAAATTTCAGTAGCTGGGTCTTACTTTTTCCTAACAAAAGCACAGAAATTGCTTTGATGAAATGATGAACACTCAGCTAAGAATCATCTTCAGTCAAAAAACAGCCTTGAGTTTCTGAAACATGGTTCCTGCAGGCTTAGGTAACAGCAGCTCCAGGTGAAAACCAGGCCCAACCCCAAGTCCATTAGAGAGAGCAGGAGCAATGCCATGGTGATTAATGAAATAGTTCTGATTTAGATGACAACAACCTGGCTGGGACATTTCAAAGGGACATAGCAAATAAAAGTTTCATAGGAGATAAACAGCTACTCAATTACAGAATTGTAGGGATTGGAAGGGATCTCTGGAAATCACCTGGTCCAACTCCCTGCTAAAGCAAATTACCTACAGAAGGTTGCACAAGAATGCACACAGGCGTGTTTTAAATATCTTCAGAGAAGGAGACTCCACAACCTCTCTGGACGACTTGTTCCAGTTCTCTGTCACCCTCAAAATAAGATTTTCCTGATGTTCATGTGGAACTACCTGTGTTCCTTTTTGGGCTCATGGCCCTTGTCCTCTTGCTGGGTACCTCTGAAAAGAGCCTGGTCACATTCACTGGACTCATGCATGTTAGTAAGCGTTGATAAGATCCCCTCAGTCTTCCCTTCTCCAGGCTGAACACTCCCAGCTTTCTCAGCCTTTCCTCATATGAGAGATGCCCCAGGTCTCAATAATCCCTCGGCTGGATTCTGTCCAGTAGTGTCTGGACTTTCTTGAAATGGGGAGCCCAGACCTGGGCACAGTACTCCAGAAGTAGCCTCACCAGGGCATCATAGATGGGGAGGATCACCTCCCTTGATCTCCTGGCCGCTCTATTTGGAATATCATTGGCTTTCATGGCTGCAAGGCCACATTGCTGGTTCAT
>VXAB01007730.1:55556-102657 GCA_013399175.1 Odontophorus gujanensis
GCTGGTTCATGGTCAACCTGTTGGCGATGAGGACACCCAGATCTTTCTCTGCAGAGCTCCTTTCCTACAGGTCATCCCCTAACCTGTACTGATGCGTGTGGTTATTCCTGCCCAAGTGTAAGACTATATGCTTGCCCTTGTGGAACTCCATTAGATTCCTTTCTGACCAGCTCTCCAGCCTGTCCAGGTCTCAGCCACTCCTCCCAGCTTTGCATAATCAACAGACTTGCTGAGGCTGCACTCTATCCCTTCATCCAGGTTGTTAATGAAAATGTTGAAAGACTGGATTCAGCACCTACCCCTGTGGAGCACTGATAGTTGCAGGCCTTCAACTACAGGCTTCCTCCTGGACCAGTGATCACAACTCGCTGACCTCTGCCAGTCAGCCAGTTCTCAGTCAACCTCACTGTCCACTCACCAAGCATACACTTCCAGAGCTTAACAACAAGGATGTCATGGGAGACATTCTCATAGGTTAGAATGGTTTACATACTGCTTTAAATGCATATTTGTTCACTTCTATTTCTAGTGTGATACCCAGAACATATTTTCTAATCACTTGCTTGAGCATAGTTTCTGGTAACACCTGATATCCAAAACAGTGATTCAGTACTCCTCACTGCTGGCACCAGAAGCTGGAAAATACTGTAGCAATACAAATACAGAAGAAACATTAAATTCCTTCTTCTGTCAACACTGCATTTACCAGACTAGAGGAATATGATACGGGTATCATTTTGCCCACACTTAAGCCCTTATTTATTCTTTCCTCCCTTCCTCTAATATGAACAAAATATTAATGGGATATTCCAGTGATAGCTGAGTCAAAATATGTCTTAAGGCTGTCTGCACAATGGATGTACGTGCATACCAGCACTCAACATTTGAAAAAAATAAAGAGACATAATGTTTCCTTTGTGTGAAGAAAGGCCTTCAGCATAAAACAATGGTTTGTGGTTCCATATGATGTTTTTATGACAGTTCCCCTTTAATTTGCAACCTGAGTGATAGCAGGGCTGTTGGATAGATGTCATCAGTATGACTCCGGAAATCACTACCCAGACCATTTTGATCTTGTCCTCAATCAGTTTAATGATATCCCAGGAGGCTGATGATGGGATTTCTTACAATTGTGGCATGTCATTCCCTGCAATTTTGAATTTCATACCCTGCAGTTATAAGCTTATGATCTAAGGTCCTGTAAAGGAACACTTCCACACTTCTGCCTTTATAGGTTCAGGTTTTTTTTACCTTATGATAGAATCATAGTCTTCACATTGTCATTTTACATATATTTTTGCATGTTATTTAAGTTTCTTGCATGCATGTATTGGAACTAGTATATGTAGTGCTTGTCAATTCATACAACAAATAACCTGGCAGATGCAGTGAAGGCTGGCTATTCATGAAACTCTTCTAGGTTTTTGGGGTTTTTTTCTTCCCCATTTCTTTAAACATTACCTTATGAATGCTGTTTTCCCTCACTCAGAAGAAGTTCATTAGCACAGATTCTCTACTTCCTTGTTAAATACCAATGTAGGAAAGCCTTTCACTTGATTTGCCAAAACCAAGACATCTTTATTTCACTGGGATTCACACTCCTGTCTCAGCTGGAAAGACTAGGAATGCAATTGTAAAAATGTTAGATGCATACAGAGATCTTCTTAGAATGAGAGATAACCTTTGACTGCCAAGATGAAAACTTTTATTGTTTAACTGATAAATGACATTGCCTTTCATATTTAATGCATGGGATATTTTTTATACATATGCATATACACATATATTATGCCACAGCTGGCAAAAGTGGAAAAGACTACAAAGGAACAGTGCTTTCTTTCAAAGCAGGGACACATATGCTTTGTATCACTGTAGTAAGACAGTGATTCACAGCAGCTACAACTTCTGTCCCACACATCTGGACTACAGCAATAGAAAATAAATTAAATGATGGGGTTCCAAAATACTAGGCAGATATTTTATTCATTCACTTATGTACAAAACTTGCTTTTCAGAGGATGCAGAAGGAGGCTGGTGGGCATTTGCATGCACCAGAATGAAACACCAGGAGCAGAATCACAGAGCAGCCTTTCTTCTGTCAGAAAAAAAAAAAAAAAGGAAAAAGAAAAAGAAAAAAAAAAAGAAAAGAAAACCCAACAACAACAGAAAACATTGCTTCTGTCTTACTGTCCAGAGCCAGTCATGTCACTGCGAGTCTGGGCACTGGTTTCAAAAGGCATTGCACTGATTTATACTAACTTATTAATCTCATCCCTCGAGCAGGCATTATTTAATTGCACACACAGACAAAGTTTACTAATAGATGGGCAGAAAATTTGTGGAGGAATCATGATGGCTGGATTTGATCCTAATATTTACACCTCTTGTCAAATTCTTGTTCAAGAAATGAGAAACAGTACAGAGTTTCCACTTTGCAGTACTATTTCGAGACTATATTGAGCTGCCAGAGCTGGTTCAGCAAGGTTTAGTATAAGAGGCAGAGAAAATCCAGCTGCCAGAATTTTCAGAAAGGGGTCCCAAGGGCTCTGAAGTGACTTAGAAATTTTCAAAGTGATGACTCATCCCTGCTCTTCAGAATGCAAAGGTTTCAGACAAGAAGGCCCTTTTGAAACATCAGGCAAAATAACCTGCAGTTAGCTGTCTGCTGTGTTAAAATCTCTTCTCAGTGCCATCCTGTCTCCTCACTCAACCCCAGCAGTCTGAATGCTGCCCTACCACATTGATCTGATGCTGGCTGCACATCCCAATCATCTGCACATCTGCACATGTGGGCAGAACTGTTCTGGCTGGTCTAGGAAGCCCCATAGAGGCCAAACTACTCATCCTCGTGTACCTCGTGGCTTTCAACCAGGAAGCTCACAGAGCACGTGCACAACATCGCACACCAGCCAAACCTTAGTCCAAGGCCATAGGGTTGGCTAGGATGGCCCTGCTGCTGCTCAGGTTGAACTGCGTGTCAGGAGCATGAAAGCAACAATTAATAGATGGCAGCTGGTAAATGAATGAGAGCAATGTGCTGCCAGGTTCCTGCTGCCACACGTTGACATCAAAGCTGGTGTGTTTTTCTGGATTCATAAGGGCAGAAATTAGATCAGCATCCTGCCTGCTGTATGTGAAGCTACAGCAAATGGAGAATAGGATGGCATCTTGAAATGAAATGTGTGCCAGCCTTTTATATACAGTTTGAATTTAACTTCAAAGGCTTATACAGCACAGACACCATCTCATTTGCAAGGAAAAATAAATAAATAAATAAGAATAAAAAACAGAAGTGAGCTCATTTTCACTCTGGATCTTGTGTGGAGTGTACTGACTTAAAATAGTCACACTACAGTTCTAAAGATAAAAGAAATGGCAATCCTATGCACACCTTTTTCCCAGTGCATGCTGATTTCTACACTAAGCACATTTTACCCTGCAGCCCTGCAGGGACATACAATGTTTCCCCACCCATGAGTGGCTGCATGTCTGGGACTGTATGTGTCCTTTCTTCTCCAAGAAGGGATCCCCATGGAGCATGCCCAGTGTCACCACATACACACACTTCCCCGCACATGTCTGGGAGCAGGTGGGACACCCCCACAGCCCCTTGCAGGTTGCCCAGAGAGGTGGTGAATGCCCCATTTTTGGAGACACTTGAGGTACGGCTGGACAGGGCTCTGAGCACCTGATCTAGCTGTGGGTGTCCCTGTTCTTTGCAGGGGAGTTGGACTAGATGGCTGATAAGGGTTTCTTTCGACTCAAACAATTCTATGATTCTTACAGCATGCCTCAGCTGCAGCCAGGTTGGACACAGTCTATCTTCCACCATCCCCAGTGAAGACCCACCAGCAACAACAGAGATGTCGGGGTGGATGCCCCGGTGGTGCCTGATGTTGGGGGGGTCACAGGGAGACATACCTGGGACAGAGGATGTTTGGTAGTCTAAAGAGCAGGTCCTGGCAGTGCTTTCTTGCTTTGCTGCTGATGTTTGACTCTAGCTGGGCCTAGGCTTGCTCCAGGCCTGTGTGTGCATGAGGGGAATGCTCCCAGCTTTCAAGGAAGACTGCCAGGATAAAGAAGATACAGATTTCTACTGTGAGAAACAACTGCATACTATTGCTGTACAGAGCAAAAATACACATAGAGATCACAGTCCCTTACTGCACCTCATTAGAAGTATAAGTTTTTCATGGAAAATCCTCTCTTTTTTTTTTTTTTTTTAGATAAATTGTTTAGTTTTCCTTCATCTACACATAGGAGTACCTTATCATTATTAATTTGTTTCACATCATTACCCAGTAACCCAAATCCTGGCTGAGTGATTTGGTGCTGAGTGCTGCAGGTGTCTGAAAGAAAAGAACAACGAATGCTCCAGACTGATGGGAACATCCCTCTCTGGCGCAGCCCTTGCTGGCCCTGTAGGAGCGCCAGCTTTACAGTACTCAAGGACAGTGTTTTTCCAACAACAGAACTAAACAATTGCCTGAAGCAAACGGATTCATGAGGAGAAGGATAAAGCAGGATAAGGTGAGCATGTGCTGGCATAGATTAGATACTGAAACAATTTAACCCACCAGCTGCCTCCTTGCTACCTGCATGCACAAGATAGCATTGGGTTTCACAAAGGAGCGAGAATCTGCATGATGCATTTGACTGCAATGGCTGTTTCCTGCACAATGGTTTGCTAATGGTCTTCCTCCTTCCAACCATAATGTGGCTGCATTTCAGCCATGCTAAAAATGTGTGTTGTGTCCCAGCACTATGGCTCTTTAAATATATATAAGGCATGAAGAGAGACTGATGTATGTCTGTATGCACTTGCTGTCTCCACGTTCAGAGACAAACATCACAATCACACTTCAATACACATGCAATCTATATACCAGCATGCTTTAGGACGAACACTTTTGTAAAGGGATATTAGAAGTGCATTAACATCAGATAGCTGGTCGCAAAAATCCAAACCCGGGTTTCAGCACATTTGTTATTAATTACTGTAATGCGCATACTGTCTATAGGGAAAATTCTCCTTTTTCAGAATCAGTGGAAAATTAACAAGTCTCAATGTATTTCTTGAATGAATTGTTTGTTCAGCTTCGAACCAGAAGGAAACAAACACACTGACCAATTGCTCTCAAAATCTGAGCAGACACAACACTCTGCTATCAATTTTCCAGACAAAACATTCAGCTGAGTAACTCAGGCACCACATGTTTACCACTACCCTTCATATTGCTTTTTGTCTGCCGCGGCTGTAATCTCAGGCCTGAGTACTTTCACAGGATGCACAAAGAACAGCACACTGCTCATGCAACAAAACACCCACAGTATTGTTTTAAGAAAAGCAGCTCCGCAGAAGAGCAAGGTGTGCAGGAACACAGCCAGGGCCAGAGCCTGCCCAAGGTTACACCCAGCCTGCACCAGGAGCTGTGCTGCGTGTGGCCTCTGTGGGATCGGGGCTGGGCAGGGCTGAGACCGGGTGTGTGCACCATGTCTGNATTCTTCCTTTCCTTCTATCTCCTTGACTCAGTACTTAAAAAAGGTAGATTTTAATGGCATTGGATACCGTCCTCTACTTTACATGCTTACTGAAAGGAGAATCTGAACACAAAAATATTTGCATGACAAAGCAGGAACTTAGAAAATTGACCAAACCTCCTCCCCACTTTTATTTAATGCTTTATTCCTTTAGATTCATATTTCCATGCTGCTAAGTGCACTCTTAAACTCGATTTTATTTTTTTTTATTTTTTACTTTTTTTGTTTGTTTTTGCTTTCTAATTACTTTCTAATTGCCAACATTTGTAGAGGAAATTTTATTTTAAAAAGCTGATGTTTATTTGCTCAGCTTAGGTGGACATTTGCTAATAAGAGGGCATTTAAATAATCATCAACACAGCCTTTAGGAGCAATGCAAGAAAACAGGAAATTGTGGATTTGTAATGAAATACTACCCTCTATCAAAGNTATCAATTTTCCAGACAAAACATTCAGCTGAGTAACTCAGGCACCACATGTTTACCACTACCCTTCATATTGCTTTTTGTCTGCCGCGGCTGTAATCTCAGGCCTGAGTACTTTCACAGGATGCACAAAGAACAGCACACTGCTCATGCAACAAAACACCCACAGTATTGTTTTAAGAAAAGCAGCTCCGCAGAAGAGCAAGGTGTGCAGGAACACAGCCAGGGCCAGAGCCTGCCCAAGGTTACACCCAGCCTGCACCAGGAGCTGTGCTGCGTGTGGCCTCTGTGGGATCGGGGCTGGGCAGGGCTGAGACCGGGTGTGTGCACCATGTCTGGCTGGGGTGTGGAGCCACTTCAGGTTGCCATGGGTCTCTGCCTCTCATTTCCTACCAGCGCAGGGGTCCTTTGGCCATGGCTAAACTAAAATAAAAATTTTGTACCCCTGGGTCCTGCATCCTTGAAGTATGAGGAATGTCCCAGGTTGCTTTGTGACAGCAACATCCTTTTGGCTTCACGAGAGTCCCAGAAGCCATAAGGCCACATGCAGGCAGCCTCTCAATTTCCTATAAGCAATTTAGGATGTCCTCTCCCTGGCACTCTGATGTACAAACAAGCACGCAAATAAGTAAGCTAATAAATTAAGCAATGAAAAACATATATACATGTCTATATATTAATCTTCTTTAAAAAGTGGAGTGGGAAAGAAACACCAAAGTCTGAAATTCTACAGCCTCACAAGCCTGAATGTCAAACAAGCAGAAGGAGCTGGGCCCTGCTCATCACTCATCAGCAGGAGCAGAGCAGCGTCTGTTGCTTGCATGTAAACATGCAGACAAGCTCTGTGACACGCAGCAAGGACCCCCCNTTTTGCTTTCTAATTACTTTCTAATTGCCAACATTTGTAGAGGAAATTTTATTTTAAAAAGCTGATGTTTATTTGCTCAGCTTAGGTGGACATTTGCTAATAAGAGGGCATTTAAATAATCATCAACACAGCCTTTAGGAGCAATGCAAGAAAACAGGAAATTGTGGATTTGTAATGAAATACTACCCTCTATCAAAGTCCATGGAAGAGGGGAACCCAAACCCTACAAAATCATGGCAATGGATGCTTTGCTCATGCAAAATAAAATCAACAGATAAAGAGATTCTGTGTACAAGATGGGAAAACAAATTAATGAAAAGGAAAGATGTTTAGCCTGACATGCAGCCTTTTCCATGGTAAGGGCTTCTGTATGACAGAGCTTTTGAGAATGCCCTGCCCCAGTTCTTGCATGCTTTGGATGCAGTGGCAAGATGTGTCCTATTTCCTGCATTGACATGTAATGGTTTCTCACATTCTTGCCCTCTCATTTTAAAGCATTATAAGTAGCTTTTGAAATTCTCATGTCTTTCTCTACCAGAGTATTTACCATCATTTACCAGTGTCCAATCTTTGGAGACTCCAGTTTGTTCACTTTGTATTGCTGGGGAGTCTTAATACTGAAGATGAAGTCCTTCCTATAATACCTCTTATAAAGGCCTCTTAAATGATAGCAGGATGGTTTGAATCCCTACACGCCTATTTTTAAAAAAATCTAATTTCTCATTTTTACTATTCTTTGGGTCAGGGCCACCTGTCTCAGAGCCCATGGGCATTTGCCACCGTCCTGAAAGGGGAGCTGCCAGAAAAGTGAATGGGAGATTAGCATAACACTTGGTGACAGATTTGGAATGTTGCATTTCCAACATAGAATTTGCTTTAAGAGTTGTGAGATTTAATCACTGTTCATATTGGTCCCCTATGGATGTGTAATAGTATATTCCATGATAGATGCAGCATTAAAAACTTGAAATTCATTAGTCATTGAACCACCCACAGCAATGTTGCTACTGATTACCCTTATACAAGTCAACTTTGGTATTGTAGACATTTCTTGTCAGCTCTGGAGTTCCTTCGGGCTGTCATATCAAGTTTTCTCCACCCTCTAGCTAGTTCTACCTATTTAAAGTTTCTATTTTCGGTACTATTTTTAAAACTCCTTCATCTAAACCCGTAAGTTAAACCGATACAAAGCATGCGTTTTTACATGCAAGTGGATATTCGTTCATTTGAATTCATGCATTCATTGCTAGGTTCTTATTAGTTGGGCTTTGCATACATATGCAAATGCTAATACTGAATGCAGAAATAAATGGAAGTTCACCATACACACATGAGAACTCATTTAGCAGTTTGAATCTCGCTGCTGTTTTGACCTTTACCAGTGACTAACTGTGATCCAGAGAAATGTGCAAAAATGAGAAGAGTGGGAGGCTTTGAATTGATCCAAAATAAGGCCAGGAAGAGACTTCACTGAAGCGATAAGTAACCTAAAGATCAAGCTTCAAATAAAGCTTCAACATGGCAAGTGAGCATCCCCAGTCAAATCTGGGCCATTAAATCAGGGAAATGCACCTCCAGCAGAAAGCTGCAGCAAATGAAAGCAGGTCTGGCTCTGCACAGAACAGATTTCAAGCTCACTACCTATTATCCCACATCATTTCACTCCTTACTTTCACAAAAGTCCTTGCTACACCTTCTCTTCTGATTTGCCTCATTGTTCAAAGTATCTGGGGAAAAATAAGCGTGTGATGCCTTTCACTGTCCCTGGCAGCATGGGAGATGAAAGATGGCCTTTCTAAGCAAGAGCCCCTGCTGCTACAATTTCAAACTGTTGGGGCAAAACAGAAACTGACAGGCTTAGAACTCTTTCCCAGAGATCCAGTTCTTTCTGAGTTGTGCTGGTTGAAATGCTGCTTTTCCAGCTTTGTTGCTGGGCTTGCATCCAATGTTTACATTGCATTACCAATATCTGCTCTATATTGTTTCTGTCACAGAGTTTCAGATAGCATACGTTTTCATTTTATAGCTCTCCTGCTTCCCTTTAACTTATGACCTCTATTGAAAATGAATGCATTTGTCTGCAGACTGTCAGGCAAAAGGGTTGAATCACAGGGTCTCAGCAATCTACTGCAGCTGTATTGGGGGAGCAGTGGTGGAAAACCATAAACTGCTTGAGATTAGAAGTTTATTGTAGAGGACCCCACAAATTCTTCAAAAGGCAAAGCACATTGCAAGCCCTAACCAAAATAAAAACAAAGGTCTGCTGGGAACAGACATTTTGATTCCTCCCTAACACATTTCTTTGTTGACTTTTCATTCTTTTAAAAGCATTTCTCTCATTTTCTTCATACTGTTACTGTTTGTGCAACTCACAGTCTCAGTGAATCCTAGGCTCCTGTATGGAGCATTTTGGAAACTAAAAAGGGACCAGCTGAATTCCAGAACTCAGTGGCACTTGGCAGCAGGATCTCGACTGCAGTGCTTGGGCATTTTCTACAAAACAGAGCCAAGAAACTATTTTGTTTCTATTTCACAACCTATTCACTAATCACTCAGGTTCTTCCAACATCAGCATTTTTTCCCAGCAACATAAAGGATGCCCTTAGTTTTAAAAAAACATTTTCTGTATGCATAATTTGTTCACTGAAGAGCCGGGTGAGCTCTGCAGCAGTGCCCCAGACAAGGGGAAAGGTAGAGCATGCCTGCCAGGTGGACAGTGGGATAGGCATGGGAGTTCTGGTGCATACATACTGTTCCTACTCCCAGTCAGCTTTATGGCCATGTTCATTGTCTCCTAACAAAAGTTTCTGCACACCCAGACTCTACCTGAGAGCACTATTTAGGACACTGTACAGTTTTCCAGGTGGAAGCCAATACTGGATTACGTAATTTATGGAGATCAACCACAGGTAAAGCCAATATTCTGACTGCTGTCTTCCACTACCCTTATAATGTACTGGAAATGTATGGTGGTCAGGCCATCTGCTGTAACTATGGCCCACGTCTGGCTGTCTTCCCTCCTCAACTCTTCAGTCTCTTGGTACCACTGAATAGAAACCCTTTGGTAGCTTCCTCAGGATGGGCACAGTCTTCAGCATGGCAATGGCTGAAACTTAAAAACAGTCAACAAAGTCAGTGGAACAGGCCTTCTCCTTTTTATCTGGCTACTGAGCTACAGCTTGTGCTCTCCTGTTAGCTGAATGCCAAGGATTGACAACTCAAGAAAGTTTTAATGGACCTGGCACCGTCCAGAAAAACAACAGCATCTTCACTGAACCAAAGGTTTGGAGTTCAAGGTCTTTGAGATTCTGAGATTGATGTATCTGGGACATGTTTCTGAAAAAATAACAGTAATAATCGATTGGAGTGAAGAGGTTCTCAGCACTATTTACATGTGGAGCATACAAGACAGCGTTAAGGTTACATCTCAGTAAAGCAGGTAATTCATACTTAACAGAGTTTATTGGGGACTCAGAGGAACACCATTTCATCAAAGTAAAGCTGGGGTGTGGGAAGAATAGGGAAGGGGTGTCACTTGATTTCACAGGATAAGAGATGTACAAAGCTTGGATGAAAATCATTGTGGTTATGAAATGCAGACAAAAAGATTAAAAATTAAAAGAGAACACTGCTCAACCATCTGTTGGCCACACACTCCACTGCTCACGGTATCTGTTATAAGATATTGTGAAGGGCTACCGTGTTTACCATGTTTTTAGCTCTACCACGTATAGAGCTCTTAGCACTCTTCCAACTGTTTATATGAGTATTTATTTGCCTCAGAACATTATCACAGATAAAGACCATATCTAAGAAAAATAATAATTACTGAAGGAAAAAAGAACACACACACACACACAAAAAACCACCCTAAAGCTTCATAATAAAAAATTATAATGGATTCTGCTTTAAGAACAGGTGTTCTTACCTCTCAGATCCTGAGATACAGTCTCAAGGCAATGGGAAGTCTGGTAGAGACTAAGACAAATCACCCAGACTGGCTCACTGCGAAGAACAGCTGAGATCTCAGTAGTGGACAGGATTTCTGAAATGTGCAAGCTGCATGTTGATGCAGAAAACTCACTGCAGAACTCAGCTGTGCTGTTAGGGCTAGTGATAGTCATCCATTAGAAAACAGTGGGTTGTTGTTTTTTTTCCTGGCAGTACATGAAAGAGAGATGATTGCTTTCTTTATGCTTTGTTTTATTATATTTTTATTTAAGTGAGCTTTTTCAATGCTATCCTTGCCCAAAATCTCTGTTTTCAATTAAAAAAATTACTTGCTGGCTGTGGCTTATTTTGTGATCTCTTGGAAGTCCAGCAGCTGGATCACCTCATAGGGAGATTGATCCACAAACAATATTTATTGTTCTTTGGTCTGCAGCTGAAATATCTAACCTTGTCCTCTCTCTTTTTTTTTTGGTCACTGCATAAGCAATGTGCTTCTGGGCAGGCTTGTATTGATCTAAAAAGCCATCATAAATTTTCCAGGTTCAGATTCAAGTTGCATTAACTGGAAAAGGCAGATCACTATAAAATGCAATATTCTCAAGAATCAATAAATCTTCCTTTCAAAACCGAAGAGAGCTTTCACTGCTGCCCCCTCCCACCCCGTGCTCAGAGGAAGCAGCAGGTCTTATAGTGCAGGAGTGGCAGCAAGCTGAGAGCTCTCGGCTGCATCAGCCCTGCTCCTTTGCAAGGCAGCAGCCAGGCACAGAGCAGCAGCAGCAGCAGCAGAATGGGTGGGGTTGGCAAGTTAATGCAGAGTGCTTCAGGCTTACCAAATATCTCACTGCCTTAATGGAACTGAGATGTGCCAGTCCTACATCAATCATTTGTCCAATTTCCTTCTGCATTCCCCTTTTTATTACGGTCAAGTGTTAAAATTTAATGATGCATTTCAATGTTTTCTAATTTAATTTCAACAAAGGATGTATATATTTTTTCCTTTTGAATATCCTTCAGACAACAAGAATAACTGAGTATCATTTTACTTTTTGTCCTCCTCCTGCATGTTTTTCATTACAAAATGGCTAGAGTGAGTATCTGGTCACAAAATCTCATTGCAAAATGCATTGCTGCATTAGACTTGCTGCTGACTGTTTTGCTGTGGACAGCTTGTCATAGAGATCTCTTCCAGAGCAGTGTTTATCCCAGGGTACGGAGCTGTTCCCAACACATGGAGTTGAAGTTCAGTTTACCACGCAGAGGATTTGTGCAAAGGCAATTCTTATGTGCCCACCAGAGCCGATGTGTCCCAGATGGCCAAGACATGATAAAAGAATGGGTGACCTTACAGAGAGATTGGTTGGGAAGAAAGTGTCAGTTCAAATACCTGAAGTATATTTTCTCACATCACAGTGGGATTTTAATCAAGACTGTCAAAGCCACATGTCCTTTTTTCTTAACACAGCAGAAGTGTCAGATCCCACATTCTCCTGGGACTCACAAGTAGGAGGTGAGCTCCAAGCAGCATGGTGGGCTGGCCTGCAGCTTGTGGAGAGGATCCTGTGCCCAGCAGCAGGTGTGCCATGCTGGGGGCTTCCAGCGGTGACGTTGCTCTTGAGGGCAGGTGGAGGCTGCTTAGTGCAGAGGAGCTATGTAGCATGGGAACAGGTGAGATTTCACTGAAAATAAGCATTTGTACTTTCAAAATGAAGAACAAAAGATGTGGAAATGCAGTAAGTGGGGTATTTTCTGGAAATGCAATGCATGGGGCATTATACAGAGTGTAAAGAAGCAGATCTTAGACCTAGAAAAATGTAAGGGCTTGAAGTCAGCAGCAATCCTTCTCTGTGCTTCGGAAACATGTGCATCCATTTGTCATTAGCACATTATCCCAGGCTCAAATAGCAAGAGAAAGCTAGCCCAGCCCACCACTCACCTGAGCACCAGTGGGTGACAGAGCTCTGTGCTGTGCAAGGAGGGACTCCGCAGGGAACCAGCTGGGAAACCCAACTCTGCTGACACAGAAAACATTGCAGCGACAGCTTGCTCCCAGGTGGCAGGGAGTATGGGGTCAGAGTCAAAGGAGCAAGGTCTGTCAGTGCTTTTGTCTCCTGTGGAGGCTTGATATGCATCAGAAAGGTGATTTCCAACACAAACTCGCTGTTTCACACAAAAGCCTGCCTGTGCATCTAATAAAAAAGGCAAGGTTTCTTCAAACTCTTCTTCATCCTATCTGCAAATTGCACAAGTACATCTATGCTCAGTAAACTCAGCTGAGGTGATAAATAACTTTGACAAATGACATGGCTGATTTCTTCGGTAGCATGCCCATTTGCAATTTGTAAACAATCCCTGGCAGGTAGCAGTGAACCAACAGATTTCAGTATGAAGCAATTTCCTCAAATTCTCTGAGCACCATTTATATAGAAGGATGGTAAAGATATCACAGAAATGATTCAGATGCTATTTTCTGTTCCTTTTGTGACCAGAGCTAGAAGTAACGCAGAAAGGACATTGTAGGGCCCTTCTTTCAAAGCCACCTTGCATTACCTCTACTCTGATCCTGCTGAACTCTCTTGAAGAAAACTAGGTCAGCCCTAGAAACTACTGAAAATCACAGTTGTGAGCTTTATGGCACATATCAATGAAGAACACATGCCTCTGGGCAGGTGATAAACCATCCCAGCAGCACAGTGCATGGCTGTAGCACATGACTGCTAACTCTGCAAAGTACTGCAGCACAGAACATGTCCCGGTGCCACATGTGGACCATAACATACCATAGAATCATATCATAGAAAGGTCTGAGTTGAAAAGGACCTTAGAGGTCGTCTAGTTTCACCCCCCTGTGGTGGGCAGAGTCACCAACCACTAAATCAGGCTGCCCAGAGCCACATCCAGTCTTGCCTTGAAAGCCGTCAGGGATGGGGCTTCCACAACCAGTGTCAGTGGCTTATGTGAGATCTCAAAAGAGATCTGTGGCATGCTCAGGTACCAAAATCAGCTCTTCTAATTTCTGCAGCACTGCTACAACTGCCATAGCAACCAGCACGTCACCCTTCTTTCAGTGTTTGTGTACGGACACTGCGTTAATTTACCAAGCTTCTTTCTGAAGTGCACCTATTACCTCTGGTTTTGTCACAGGTAATGAAGAACAACAATGCATCAGGTTGAACGTGAGTTACTGAGATTATTTTCTTGTCCACAACACAGTTTTATTTGATCAACTTAAAGGGCATTAAGGTCTACTTTGACTGCACTTTTTTTTTTTTTTTAATTAAAGCATTATCTATTTACATTGTATGTTAAGAGGAGAAACAATTTTGATGATGTTTTCTCCTGATAAAAAGCTAATTACTGTAAGAATGGCTCATGGTCAGTGTGCCAGCTTATCTTTTAGAGTTAAGCAAAGGTATGCAGGTATTTGTCTATTCCTTGAAATATAACCTTTTTGTGCATGTGTGTTTATTTTTCATGATTATTGGCACAAGTTAATTTTGTTCTCACATGCAGAAAGCCTATTTTGAATTCAGAATTTTGATACTTAAAACACCCCTCTCTGAACTGGAGTATCCCCACATTTTTGATCTCAAGCACTGTCTGACCAGAAAATGCAAGAAACACAACAAAGCAACACCATGTGATCGATGCTTCTGGCCAGTGTGCCTTTCACTTTAAGCACTCAATTCTCAAGCAAAACATTTCAGTTGGAAAGGGGAAATTCAACTCAGAAACTCAACAGGAGGTAGGAAATTAAGATCGTCTCACCGCTGTTCTATAAGCAGAGAGCTGAGATGAATGAAGTAAATCATGTTCCATTGAATTATTTACTCAGAAATAGCCCGGGCACACTTGGAGCGTTATGTTAGAGGTGAGGGTAAACTCAGTTTTACTGCTGAATGAGTCATATTTCTTTGGACACTGAGCAGAAGTAGGTTTTTTTTTTTCTTTTTCTTTTTTTCTTCTTCCTTTTCCACGGGACTGAAGTGCTTATAACCTCTTGTCATCAGTCAGCCACTGGGGACCGTCTGCATAGCATCGAGGGGGATGACACTACTAATAGAGTAAGAAGCAGCCACAAGGGGAATATACACACACATATATATATATATGTATATTAAACTTTTATTGAGCGTGCCTCTTGTTCTCCATTCTCTGGGAATTAGTGCACAACAAGGCATTCATGAAAATCAGCTGAAAATTTACAGTAGGAGTCAGACACATGGTATCCCTCAGTGCGCTGACATAAAGCTCTCGTATCACAAGGCAAAAAAGTGTTAACCTCCTATCAAATAAAAGTAGGCCAGAGATGCTGGGGGAGAACAAAGGCTTCCTGGAGAAAAAAATAAAAGGAGCTCTACTTTTTTCTTTCCTGGAAATGACCGGTGTGTATCTCTCTCCCAAGGACTGTAACCGTGCTCTGTGACCCAACAGCACTTCCCAGAGGTTTTCAGGAAGCCCAAAATACCACTCTCTGCTTCTGGTGCTTTTTTAATATTACTTTGCTTTGTGCTTTACTTCTGAGGACAGGGGGACTGAGATATGGCTTCATGGCACAGGGGACATCCCCAACAAGGTCCTGTGGGAGCCAGCCACGTGCCAGTGGGAAGATGAATAATTTTTCTGCTCGGCTGTTTCTGCAGCCTTCCCACTCCTCTCCAGTGTGCAACAAAGGCTCTTTCACAGGGAGGGGCATTCCCGATTCACAGCAGAAAATCTGTGTATTCAGTATTTGGAGGAGGGGGGAACGCATACTATACCAGTTGCTCTGGTTTTGTCTGACTGCTTAGCGGGCTTTCAAATGAAAGCAAACAGTCACTATAGAAACTGCCACATCATACAGCCATTGATGCTGCCTCTGAGATATGGAATATATTTTTAATGAACATTTGTATTTTCTGCAGCCTTTAGGAAACAATCCACTGTAAGTAGATGGGCTTTTGTTTGTTTTTTTCTGCAGTAAGTAGATTTTTTTTGTTGTTTTATTTTGTTTTAATTATTATTATTTATTCAGACTTGCTTTTTTTTGCCACTGAATGGGAGACAATATGCAAGGCTTTATTTGGAAAATCTTTTTTACTACATCCATAGCTGATAAATGAACAATCATATCAGACTATTTAAGCTTAATTTTCTCACCAACACTGGTTCTTATCTCTAATTAGAGGATAGATATTAAAAAATAATAATAACAATAAATAAAAGACAAAAATAGCTGTACTTAAGCACTCAATTCACATCTCGTTGAGAAGGAGAGATAAAGATGTCACATCCACAAAAATCTATCAGCTACCAACTTGATGACCAGTAGTTTGAAATTAAGTGTCTGCAGAGGACAAAGCCACAACTGCACTGATTTTATAGATAATAGAACTGTCACATAAAAGACCTCTAAAAAGAACCAATACCCACAGTCTGTGAAGTTCACAGTAAACACATTAAGAAAAACAGTGGATGCGGCCTACCAGTGCTCTTCACCTTTGAACTGTGGTGCCCTATTTCTATTTTACTGTCTTCACCACAAGAAAAGCTGGGAAGCCATAGATCATTTTCCAGCGTAGTTGCTTGCAGGGCTGATGACCACAATCCCATTAAACTTTCCCGTTGTTCAGATGCTCACCTCCTAGTAACCAGGTCTAGCCTTTCTTTCATTTCCCCCTGCCCCCTCCCAAAGAGATGGAGGAATTTTGGCAGAAGTGTACATTACTGTGACTTCTTTTTTCTTCTGCAGTGAATGCCTTTTTTTTTTTTTTCTATCAAATATTTTCTGGGCCTTTGTTATTCCTATTTGCGTGCATAAAAGCATTATGTGTCCAGAAGAGCAGGAATGCTTCTCTGGATGTTCTCTACTCCTCCAGCACAGCCTCCTGGCCCTGGAGCTTGTCCCCTCCACCCCATGTCTTCCTGCTCCACAATGCAGCCTCAAGGAGCCTAAGTCATCCTTAAATACTATTCTCCCCATCCATAGCACTACCTGTTTGTTTTCCCCTGTCCCTCTCCACCTTGAAACTCCCCAGTGTGCCATCTGCTCTCCTTGCTTCAAATACCAATACTATTTTCAGGAGGAGTTAGGGTCTGCCCTGTGCCCTAAACACCCTCTGTGCCTGAAGCAGAAGCTCTGAGGGGGTCAGGATGAGCACGTTGTGTCCACTTTGCAGGGCTGGGGTACAGAACTGATCCAGCTAGCAGCAGTCCTGGGATCTGGGCAAGGATTTTAGAGCAATACATCTAAAAACAAACAAGCAAGACCAGCACAGATGGCAACTACTCGTCCAACAAAATGTAAGCTGATTCATGCTTCGTCCAGAACTGCAGCCTAGCAGGCCTGCACTTCGATGTGAATTTCTTAGAACCAGCACAACTCTCTCTCTTCTGTTACTAAATCCAGTAAGTACTCTTTTCTTTTTTTTTTTTTCTTTTTTTAATTTGAGGGGCAGCAGGAGGGGAATTTCTTGTTGCTGGGGTTCTGTCACTGTTGTTTTGTTTGTTTGTTTCCTATCCTCTTTTTATTTTTCTTAATTTTAATTATTATTATTTTTTTTAAGCTTTCCTTTACACACAGGACATACTTTGTAGCTTAACTTCTGGAAAATCGCTGTTAATCAGCCACAGGGGACTGTCCATAGTCTGAAGACTGGAATGAATTATGAAGCACACAGATCCTGGATCCCTACCAAGCATTACTTCAGCAGTCTTCAGTCCATTGTTGAGTCAGACACTGGATGAACCCTACCTGCCAGTGTAAATCTGGACAAGAAGGTCCTTCGTGCATCAGCTTGGCAGACCCAAGTTCAGATGTCTGCCTGATGTTAGATCTCAAAGTTACAAGGATAGATGATAAATGGAGGCATTTCTGTGGGCCTGTAAGGAGTCTGTTCACAATACAGTGCCATTTGGTGTATTTTCTCTTAGATACTGATAAATATACTGCTGGAAAATTTGGAAGACGAGACAAAACTGGTGGAATGGTGAACAGATCATGATTACTTTCAGACCCATATCACAACAGTAAGACAGTGTCTCACTGATAATTTGTTGAATTATTATTGAATCATTATTATTCTATTCTAATTACATCCATTTATGTTGCAGTGAGGGATATGGGACATACAAATATAGATAAAATTTGGAAATAAAGGATTCAAGCATTTTTAAAGGGCAGATTAGCCCTTGTACCCTGCCCTTCAACTGTGCCTTGTGAAGTAAATAGTAAACACAGGGCTACTGCCCAGAAGAAGCAGGAAGGTGTTATCCTGCAGCTACATCTGATATCTGTTCAGTCACTATGGAATCCCATACCTCTGTTTGGAGCCCGCAGGATGGACACATTGCAGCACTGAAAAGATCTCAGAAGAAAACAACGAGAGTGATGGGAGGACCAGGAAAAGCAATTTAACAAAGAAGCACAGTTTAGTCAGCCAAGGAAAGGTTAAGAGGTGACTTGCTCCCTGTTTAGAAGCAGCTGCCTGCAGAGGCTGTACTGCTAGCAGAGAACTCTTTAGCAGGCAGAGACTTAATGAGATCAAATGGCTGGAAGCAGAAGCCAGATGAATTCACAGTCAAAAAAATAGAAGTACTTTAAAAAAATTGGTAAATTTAATTAACCAATAGAGCAGTTTTCTAGGCGAATTCTCTCACCCAAATGTTTTAATTCAAAATTCACAGTCTTCATCTAAGGATGTGTCGGGAGTTAAGGTCTTAAGGTAGGAGTGGTTCCATTGATTCCTCTAGTCTAGTTAAAAAACCGTAACAGCATCTGCTCCAGGTATGACTTACTGGTCCAGGTAGCCCAGCTATCTCCAAGAGAGGTGCAGACAGGTGTCTAGGGAGAGCTGTGAGAGGGACAGTCCTACCACAGCACTCCACAGGACAGGATCCCCAGCCCCTGCAATTTGCAGCTGCAGGACCAGCCTGCGGAGTGATCCCAGAGTTTCAAGCAGCTCAGCCACTTTACTTCTCTTTTCGGCAAGGCATTTGATACTGTCCCCCATGACATAGTTATAACAAAGCTAAGGATGTGTGGGGTAGACGAGTGGACAGTCAAGTGGGCTGAGAACTGGCTGACTGGCAGAGTGCAGAGGGTTGTCGTTGGCGGTGCAGAGTCCGGTTGGAGGCCTGTAACCAGCGGTGTCCCCCAGGGGTCTGTGCTGGGTCCAGTCTTGTTCAACATCTTCATCAGTGACCTTGATGAGGGGATAGTGGCCACCCTCAGCAAGTTTGCTGATGATACGAAGTTGGGAGGATTGGCTGACACGTCTGAAGGCTGTGCTGCCATTCAGCAAGACCTGGACAGGCTGGAGAGCTGGGCAGTCAGGAACCGGATGAAATTTAACAAAAGTGAGTGTAGAGTCTTGCACCTAGGGAGGAATAACTGCATGCCCCAGTACAGGCTGGGGAATGACCTGCTGGAGAGGAGNCCTGTGTGACCTGGTGTAGGGAATCTGCTTTGGCAGAGGGGTTGGTTGGACTCGATGATCCCTTGAGGTCCCTTCCAACCCCTATGATTCTGTGATTCTCCTCTGAGGCACCTGCCCTCCATGTCACTGTGCCTTGAGTCCTGTTGCCTCCTGGCAGCACTCACCATGCTCTGGACACCTGGTTGCTGTAAAGACATCAGGCTATCTCCCAGCAGCCCACATTCCATGCTCTCATGTTTTCTTTTGCCCATGGAAATGGTGGAGTCACGGTAACTGAAAGTGTTCAAGAAATGTGTCAACACTAAGGGACGTGGTTAGTGGGCATGGTGGTCTTTTCTAACCTTAATGATTCTATGATTTTATGTTGCCAGTCATTACCACCTTCACCAGGCCTCTATCTGTCCCTCATGTTCTCAGTTTGCCTTTCCTTTCTTGAGCTTCTGTTTTCCACACCTCTTAAAGGGGTGCAGTGTAATAAAAACTCTAGTATGCAAAACCCTGAGTGCAGCCTGTCCCTCCTACATGGCTACCAACAATCGGTGTATACCTGGAAGAAGCCATGTTCCTTCAAGGAGCTGTTTTGAATAGAGCTATCAAAGCAGAAGTTTAGCACAGAGCTTCTGAAAACCTGATGTAACAAATGTCATGCGAACACATAAAGAAGTAAAGCCAATGACTGGCTTAAGAAGCCAGAAATTAACAAGAACCATTAAAAAAAAAGGCACAGAAAAAAAGCCTGAATTTCAAAGCAAGTATCTGTGTGAGAAAAAAAAGTAAGGTTTATCAAAAAAAGAGAGTAATGGTGACATGAAACCAAAAATGAATGTTGTAAATAGCCAGAAGCTTGTGCCAACACCAGCAGTTACTAAGAACTAAGGACCTGGTCTCAAACATTCCCAGAAAACACATCTGAGCATCCCATTGTAGTGAAGGCAACACAAGGGAGCTGAGCGCTGCTGTAAGTGCATACTCTGTACATATATCAAACCACTAGACCAAAGACTGCTTGTATGAAATACTCTGGGAACTCAATAATTATCCAAGTAACAAAATAAATACTCTGCACAGCTCCTAAAAGGACACAGGTAAGTGCATCAGAGAGATTTTCATGCTTTGTTATTTTTTTGTGAAATGTCATCAGAACAAAATTTCATCTCATCTGTAATCAGCAGATATTGGTTCAGAAGTGCATCACGAAAGACCATAAGTCTCCATGACCAGACCACAGCTTAGTGCTTTTCTGTACAGATGGGCAGGAGCCCTCACAGCAGCTTTGAATCCTGTCTGACTCCACCAGGATTTCACTGGCCTTCATATTCAAATCAGGATGGTGTTTGCAGGGGACTCATCCATAGATCAACCTCACTGCATCAGATTGCATGAGGAAACATGGATGGCCATTTTTCCTGTAGCCTCTGAAAGAAGGATGGTCTCTATAGATAGGTGACAGAAGGCACTTTACAGTGCAGCTTCACTCTTCACAAGCCACAGAGGACTGTAAATGTGAACTACATTCTATGGGGATGGACAGTGGACCATAGTGCTGTTTACAATGAGAACCCTTCCTCAGAATTATTCCTAAAGCAAAATAACTCTACAGCAGGTTCAGTTGGGTAAGGGTAGCAGAAAGTATGTTGATGAGCATACCAGTGTGTGATCCTGTATCCGTCTTGTCTCTTCTCAGTTTGAAAATGCTTTAGCCAAATCTGGCAAATGGGAGCTGCTTCTGACAGGCTTTTCTTAGCTGCATAGATTCACAGATTCGTAGATACATTAGGTTAGAAAGGACCTACAAGATCATCTAGTCCAACCATCCTCCTATCACCATCCCTACCCACTAAACTACTAAATCAAATCCCTTAGCACCTCATCTAAACGCTTCTTGAACAGCGCTAGGGATGGTGCCTCAACCACCTCCCTAGTTTATGTTGAATCCCAAGCCATGCCCACACAGCTATACCTTTTGTAGATTAATGTTCTTCAAAGTAAACTCCCTTCACCCCACTCTAACAGCGATTAGAGCCTTACCTCCTTTGTGCATGGTGGTTTTGAGAAAAAGTTTTCGATTCTGAAGGGAACAGAGAATTCTGTGTTTTGGCAGATTTGCAACTTTTCCATTCTACAGTCATTCAGCGCAGAAATCTTGGCTGGGTGTCCTGTATGCTTTTATAAACCTTATATTCTCCAGTTTATACAAATCTTGTTTGCATGCTTGGTGTGTTTTATATTCATACTTCTAGGAGGCGGTTCAGCAAGTATTTGTTCCTGGTGCTCTGTGAGTAACAAAGTAGCAAAGTAGCATTGTAAAAGCAGAGTTCTTTAAAAATAGAATTGTAGAATTGTCTAGTTTTTATTTGTTTTTCAGTTTGTGATTTGTTTTTTCTTATTTTCTCCCACTGAAGCAAATTAATAGTTCTTTGTGAAGAAGTTTTTTTGTTGTTGTTTTTTTTTTTTACAAAGAACCATTTTTTGATAGACTTTCTAGATATAACCTACCATATAGTTGACTAAGCCATCACAACATCTCACCCAGCAATGCTCAGCTGGGTTACAAAGTATCTCCCTGAAACTGAGGGAAAATGTGCAAAGAGGCAACTTCTTTCAGTGCTAGCAATTAGGTCCATTGACTTTCCCCTGTTCGAAAGAAGCAAATAAAGCCAGACAATCACACAATCATAGAATCATAGGTATTGGAAGGAATCTCTGGAGATCATCAAGTCTAAGCTACAGAAGGTTCCCTAGAGTGAGTTACACAGGAAAGTGTGGAAGACCTTCCATCTGCACACCCCTACCATGGGCAGGGTTGCCACCACCAGCCTCAATCGGGTCTTACCACGGCCTTCCCTTCTCCAGTCTCATCATGGCCAGCTCTCTCAAACTTTCCTTCATACGAGAGGTTCTCCAGCCTGCTGATCATCTTCATGGTCATCCTCTGGACCTGTTCCCATGGCATGGTGTGTAGGTACTATCGCATCTGTACATTCAGATATTAGGGTGGGGTTTTTTCTTCAGTTTTCTTTTTTTTGTTGTTTTGTTTGTTTGCTTGTTTGTTTTTGTCCTTTCACTTTGAAATAAAATTTTTCTGTTTGGCAACATGCCTTGATGCTGTGAAAGCATCAGGATAAAGCAAGTAAGAATTTTTGAGAAGGGAATGCCTATTAAGTACTTTACCAGATCAGACTAAAGCTTCACCTTTTGTCCCACCAATGGCAACTGTCAACAACCAATGTTCAGGACTGGGCAGAGCAAGAATGCAGCAAAGCTGTCCTGTGTATTGCCCTATCATCTACCAAGCTGGGTCTGTATTTGACATCTTTCTGGCTTTTTCTATGGTGAACTTCAGTATCCTTTGCACAACAGTAGGACTTTAGCACTTCCATACCCTGTGTGGAAGCGTTCCCAATTTAGCCACAGCCATGTGAAGACCTGTGCCTGGCAGCAGGGCATGTACTGCAGTGGGCATCAAGCCCTTGCCCCAGCTCTCTCCATGTGCCCTGGCTCTCAGATCTCTGCAGGGCCACCATACCTCAATCAGCAGTTCTCCAATGTAAAAATTCCAGTTCCTCAGGAGAAGGCTGTACCTTCTCTCTTGTCATCCCTGACTTTTGCTGTTTTTTTCTGGTTTCTGCTCTATTACCTTTGAGACAGAGAAGCACAGTTGCAAAGACCATCCAGCTCCTGGCCACATCAGCATGATCAGCCAGGTGAGATGGATCAGCATATTGCCAAATTGAGGCCTAGTGGCTGGTGAACTTTGATGTTTGAGTTAGTCTGTAATTAAAATCTCTCTCTGGATTGCAATAGAAAAGACACAGAAAACTCTTTTGCCTAGTTAAAGTTAAGGATTAAGAACAATGTTAAACAAAAACAAGGAAAACAGATGCTGTCTTTATGGTAGCCTGACTTCAGTCTACAGCTAGGAGACATCAACAGTAATGTTGAAGTATAGAAATCAGCCCCTTTTGCTATTAAAGGTGAAAACAGTAAGTAAAATTCAGCCAATAGGTCAAGAGAAAAGAAATTTATGTTTGAATGGTTAAGCAAAGAGTAACACGGAGCATTTCTAAAAATACAAGCAACATTAATAGAAAGACATGAGCTAGCAGTTTAGCAACAGACAGGGGAGTTAGTGGCTCCTCTCTTCCAGCCTCAGCATCCTTTGCGGCTTCACTAACCAAGCTTGGTATCAGTCTGAGGCGTTTGTAACAGTCTGTCACTTAAGTGTTTTCCATATAAATCAGGATGTATAGCAAAGTCTCAAGTGCACTTTTAGGAACTTCAGGCACATCATCATTTAATGTAAAAGTAGCATACTGATTTAAAGAGCATTTTGGGGTTTTGTTGTAATTCCATTTTTTGTAAGGGGAAACATTCTTAGTTCCTGTGCTGTTTTTTGTTTGTTTGGTTTTTGCTATTAAATAAATGAAAAGGAAATGAACAAATGTAACAGTCATTTTTGGGGAATGTATCATACTCAAGAGATAACAATACTCATTATCTTGCCGGACACATTCTTGTGAAAATTTGTGCATTTTTGAGCATTTCCTTAAACTGCAGCAAAATTAATAGAAGGATAGGATAGGATAGGATAGGATAGGATAGGATAGGATAGGATAGGATAGGATAGGACAGGACAGGACAGGACAAGACAGGACATGACAGGACCACTGAATCCAACTGTAGAGATGACGAATATAGTTCAGGCCCTTTCGTTTGACCTCTGCTGAAGTGAAGATGTTGCAGAGTGAAGGACAAGTGCTGCTTTTGTGCATCCCCCAGCCTTTCCTGTAGTTTCTGCAGGAGTGGGCTGACCACACTTGTTCCTGTCAGCTGGGCAGACACAACAAATCTCTTTGCTCTCACCTTCATGACATCTTGACTGGGAGCTTGCAGCTGTACTTTATCAAAAAAGCTCAGACCAGCTACTCAGAGAAACAATTTGGNCAGCCATGTGAAGACCTGTGCCTGGCAGCAGGGCATGTACTGCAGTGGGCATCAAGCCCTTGCCCCAGCTCTCTCCATGTGCCCTGGCTCTCAGATCTCTGCAGGGCCACCATACCTCAATCAGCAGTTCTCCAATGTAAAAATTCCAGTTCCTCAGGAGAAGGCTGTACCTTCTCTCTTGTCATCCCTGACTTTTGCTGTTTTTTTCTGGTTTCTGCTCTATTACCTTTGAGACAGAGAAGCACAGTTGCAAAGACCATCCAGCTCCTGGCCACATCAGCATGATCAGCCAGGTGAGATGGATCAGCATATTGCCAAATTGAGGCCTAGTGGCTGGTGAACTTTGATGTTTGAGTTAGTCTGTAATTAAAATCTCTCTCTGGATTGCAATAGAAAAGACACAGAAAACTCTTTTGCCTAGTTAAAGTTAAGGATTAAGAACAATGTTAAACAAAAACAAGGAAAACAGATGCTGTCTTTATGGTAGCCTGACTTCAGTCTACAGCTAGGAGACATCAACAGTAATGTTGAAGTATAGAAATCAGCCCCTTTTGCTATTAAAGGTGAAAACAGTAAGTAAAATTCAGCCAATAGGTCAAGAGAAAAGAAATTTATGTTTGAATGGTTAAGCAAAGAGTAACACGGAGCATTTCTAAAAATACAAGCAACATTAATAGAAAGACATGAGCTAGCAGTTTAGCAACAGACAGGGGAGTTAGTGGCTCCTCTCTTCCAGCCTCAGCATCCTTTGCGGCTTCACTAACCAAGCTTGGTATCAGTCTGAGGCGTTTGTAACAGTCTGTCACTTAAGTGTTTTCCATATAAATCAGGATGTATAGCAAAGTCTCAAGTGCACTTTTAGGAACTTCAGGCACATCATCATTTAATGTAAAAGTAGCATACTGATTTAAAGAGCATTTTGGGGTTTTGTTGTAATTCCATTTTTTGTAAGGGGAAACATTCTTAGTTCCTGTGCTGTTTTTTGTTTGTTTGGTTTTTGCTATTAAATAAATGAAAAGGAAATGAACAAATGTAACAGTCATTTTTGGGGAATGTATCATACTCAAGAGATAACAATACTCATTATCTTGCCGGACACATTCTTGTGAAAATTTGTGCATTTTTGAGCATTTCCTTAAACTGCAGCAAAATTAATAGAAGGATAGGATAGGATAGGATAGNTACCTATTGCTATAAGTGCAAGGTGTCTTACGTTTACCACAGGGCAAGCCATTACATGTGTCTGCAAGAGCTAAAATCTCTCTGTATTCATTTCTCAAAGCACCTATTTATAGCTGAAAAATAATCTCTGTATTTTTAAGATGCATTTGCTGGGCCCTTTTAGTGACAGCAGTCAGAGCTAAAATAAACAGCTACTTAAAAATACAGAGTTTTTTCCATACTCCTCAACTGAGGAAGTATTTCTTGCATATATTGAAATTCCATCTCAAGAGCATACGCTATGCAGGAACTGCAGGTGTCTCATTTCAATCACATCTCTGCAAAAGAGTGTGCCAGCTCCTGCTCTGAAGGTAGCTGTGGACATGAAGTGACATCAAAAGCTGGAGTTAAAAATCTCTTATCCTGATAAGTAAGAAGTAACTTAGGGTAAAAAAAAGAGTAAGTGAGGTGTCCTCATGATCACATGCGGGTTACTTTTCACTTTCTAATGTGATAATATGGTAAATTTCATAGGGACATCCTGATGCTGTAATTCCCTGTGTGTTAATTCACCAAAGCTAAAGGAACAATTTTTTCTAATAAAAGTGTAAGTTCTAAGGAGAAGTCTGAATTTTCTAATGCATCGTGTTGTGGTGGGTAACAAAAAAAGACAAGAGAAATGTCTGATCATATCAGCAGAGGCCTAAAATGGAAAAAAAAAAAAAGAAAAAAAACCCCCGAAAAAAAAGATTTCATTTCTGTGAGGATTTCCTGTAGAATTGGCTAAGATTTGCAATAATAATTAGGTGCTTCAATGCAAAAGGAGTTGCAAAAGTCCATATACATTATGCATAGAAAAAATCTTAGCAAGATTTTAATCATGATGGAGCATTGTTGCCTTTCATTGTGAAGTACTGTATGTTTTGAAGTTAAAACTTGGAGAAAGATTAGTGGATTTGAATTGACTCCTCCTGAAAAGGATGGAAGTAAAGAGATTACTCAGATCTAATTTGAAACATTTATGTATATCAATGATCATCTCAAAAAGTATGATAAGGAAGAGAGAGGCTCAGGAAACACTGGCAAGCACAAAAAGCAGTAAACAATCATATCTGTTTAGGAGGTAACTGGAAAGCAGCTCCAAAAATAGAAATTAAGATGGGAAATTCTGAGGTGGTTATAAATAACTTCAAGTTATATGAATCTTAAAGGTAAGGCTTCAGAGGCAGTTGTCTGAAGTGGCACTTCTTGCTTCCTGTACCTTTACCTTAGGTTTTTTCTTCCTCTTTCACTGGTGCTGTGCTAATAAGAGATTAGCTCCCATTTCTCAGCTCCTGTCACTGACCCTGACCCCTGTTCCTGGATACCATATATTTAATATAATTGAATTAATCCCTTTTTACAATGGGAGCTGAAATATTGGCTATTGGAGATTACTTTTGTTCTTTCTCTCTCACTGTATATGTTGCTAACATGTCTTCATAAAGGATTTTCTCATGACAAAAAAAGCCATAAAAATTATGAAAGTAAATGAGCGAATGCTTGAGTGGAGGTGATCACACACAGATAATTGCCACTTCATTAAGATGCTCATGTCAGTGGTAGCTGCTAAAGCAGATTGGCTGGAATAAGAGCAATTATGGCAGCCATGGGGCAGGTATTAATTAGGTTGACTGATTTCAGATGTAATTCAAATGTTATCGTGGCAGTATGATTCTTGGATGATTTACAGATATATCAATAGATATAAATAAAGAAAAAGATACTTCTGTGCGCATACTTGAGTATTTCTGTATATGGGGTGTTGGTGTGATTTACACTGTCCTTTAACTGTTGATTAATTTCTGCCTCTCATAAAGCTTGAGCAAGCAAGTTTTGCAAAGTCAGAGAGAGACAGAAAAGTACACTGCATGCTTCTCCACTGTTTCTCAGTATCTACTTTTCCTGTTCTCAGTGGGAAATCCTCTTTGCTAGTACACATGGAAAATTCAGTTCTGCTTGAGAAATTCTATCCTGTTGCCCTTGTTTCACAGCCTCGGGAGCTCTGGGATTGAAATGTAAATTCTGCTGTGAGGGCACCCCATCAAAGGACTGTAGGTAAGGTACTGCTCTGTTGCACCTACTCTGCAACAGTAAATTGTTTTCTGTTGCTCTCTAAATGCCTAGCCACATCCTGGAAAACTCCATGGAAGAAGGAAGGAGTCTGCCCAGCTCAAAGGCAGAGCTAGGCTGTCTCATGTATGCATTGGCAGTGAACAGGCTTACCACTCTGTGAAATCTCAACATATCTCCAAATGTGCAGGTTGCTCCAAAAGTAATGCCTCTAATAATATGGTATGGGTGATAGTAAAAGCCCAAGGTATTTTGTTATAACCAGCAGGAACTTAAGAAGATGTGTGTGATAATTGTGAAATCTTGGTGTGTTACTGATTTATCTTTGTGGCTGAAAAATAGGAACGGAAGCACTGATTGATGTGCAGATGTTTGATCACAATATTTGTGTTTATAAAAGACCTCAGCACCAACAGCAAGTTATAAGACACACAGTACATTTCAGGGATGTACTGATGCTAGGTGCTCTGTATTGTGTGCACAAGCCCACTGCACATATGTCTTCTTATCAAAAATCAGTGGATAAAGACTAAAGAAATAATTTCTTTTGTTCCTCATAGCTAATTTGTAGCAAAATGTGGATGTGATGTCAGCTATCTGGATCCATGTGCCAAATATGGCATATCACAATTACTGTGTATTTATTTTGACACTGCCAGTCTGAAATGAAAGCTGTTGTGTAATTCTTCAAGTGAGTGTATGAGTGTATCTGTGTTTACAAACATGTGTTAGATATATGTGCATGTGGAGTTTATCTGTCCACAGAAATGTTTTCAGAGTGGAAAGAAAGATGTTTTCATTTGAAACTATAATCTTCCAAGTATTTTCAACTTTTTGAATTAAATTTAATATTCAAGATGAGTGTTTCATGTTCAGTTTCACCTCAGTGATTTCACACAATTCATAAAATGAGTTTGCACAAGCAAAGGACTTTTCCTGTTGATTTTAACTAAATTTGTACTGTGAATTTCCTTCTAAAATGCACCTTGGGCATGATCTAGGGCTTATCAGTGCTTCTATAGGTCAGGGCCACAGCACTTTTGAAAAATGAAGGCTACCACAAATTCCTTAATATCAGTATGTATTAAAGAAATGAATTTATTCATGCAGAAAAGAAAAAAATTGAAGAAGTAAAAGAACACAGGGACAGCAGTGAGGAAGAGGCACAAGTAATGGCCAGTGCCCACAGACACCCACTATTGCCCATTACTAGAGACAGGGAAACATCTGACAACAGTAAGGGTTTGTCTCACTACTGGGCACACAGATAGCCACTCGTGACATGTGGCAAGAGCCCCAGGCTGAATTCCCATTCTCTGCTGCATGGAAAAAAGGCATCACGTGAATTAAATACACATTTATTGTAGAGTAAAATGTCTTGGGCTCTCAAAAAATGGTTTTAGGCTGATGTGTGTATGACTCCATGTAAGTACTCTCTATGTTTGTAAAAACTTGTCCTGCATCTTGATTTCACAGGATTTTTCTGTGAGAAGGGACAACGTGCTAATAGTGCAGAGGAAACTTTTATTCTTTCTACCATCATCTTCATCAGATGTGTACTTCATAGCAAGTCCATTACCTCTCAGAGATCATGATTTTACCAGTGCATATGGGTAATCATGATCTTTTAGCTCCTATGGCATGTATCATGTTGTCAGACCAGGGAGCAGCTTGCTGATGCACTTGTAAATGATCAGTGGTGTGTAACATCTCACATAGCCTCCTCCATGCTTTGCCAAGCATTAATAGAATTTGCAATGTCTTTATATTCATGGATGAATAAAAGTGAAGAAAAGATGCCTCTGTGAGGACAGTGAAGCCACGTGATTCCTGAAATACTGTTGTTGATGCAAGTGTTGGGACCTGAAGTAAGAGGACTGAAATGGTGCTGGTGCAGATGCTGATTTTCCCCTGACAAGCTTCTACCTTGCTAGAAGCAAATGGCCAAAAGGTACACAATGACCCCACTCAAGAGGTGAAACATTACATCAAGAGTGTTTTGTCTTTATAATAAATAAAATATTCTCCATGGTCTAGTCTAAACATGACTATCAGTGAAACACACACGAGTAAAGTGGATATAATGTACTTCACACAAATGAGATATGCTTTTCTCTGGACAATGCCAAACATACATAACTACATACAGTATAGTTATGCAGAAAAAGAAAGAGAGTATGTGAGAGCAATCCGTGAAACCCTTCGTCACAGTCCAAGAAGTCTTATACCCAAAAATATCCCAGTATTTCAAAACAAAACACCAAATAAATAAGGGACAAAAATGTTGTAAGCTTTGTTTTCTTTTTATTAAAAGGGTATTTCCAAGTAACACCCTGTTAGCTGCTTGCTATACCCAAACACGTTCCAACTAGTGATCAGGAAGCCATTTTCCCAGCAGGTGACTTTTCAGTAAGTCCTCCCCGTGTGAAATCTCACTTGTAAATGAGGAAGAGGATCGGTATGACTGTAAATTCGATGGGGGGACAAATTGCTGGTGGTATTATTCCTGTGGTTGTTCTCTCCACATGACCCCGATATGAGACAAAGCATGACATGACACTTACAGATTCAGTGCAATAAAGTGCACTTACAGATTCAGTGCAATAAAGTGTAAGTAATTGAAAGCTTTTTGATACTACCCTGCCTTCTTTTAACATATTTTCTGTAGTTAATTCATTTGTATCTTAGTAGTGTCTTGCTCCATATCTTCTGTTATTTCCAGTTTTACTTATTAACCTTTGGAGATCACAATCTGCTTCTTACATGCTTATTCCCTGTTGTGTTCTTGTGTTGATGCTGTGGGAATTCTCCTTTCTCATGCTCATAATTTTCCACATCTCATTTGATACACCACATCTACTGCCTCCAATAACTACTGCTAGCAATAATAAATAACGTGACGATAGAATACTCTGTTTAATTGGGATTAGGATTTAAGACTCGCAGTTTCTTCTTTCTTATTACTGAATGTGCACTTATTGTCCCTTGAGAATGCAACCCACCTACCCAGATGCCGGAGAGTGTCACAGACATGATGACCAGGTGACATCTGACCTGTCTGACCTCATTCACTAACTTTGTTTTACAGCCTATTAAAAACCTTTTCAAAAGGCTCATTAATCTGCTTACAAAATGCCTTCATTTTTCTTAAAAAAACTTACACTTTTTATGAGAGTACTTTTCCAAGTGAGAAAATTTATTTCTGACCAAATTTTTTTCCCTTGCAGTCTTTGCATGTAGATACGTCCCTTGTTCAACCATCATCACTTGATTTACAGGGCCCACTCCCACTCCTGTTTCAGTCAGCAGAATCTGCTGTTTAAGTGAAAAAGAATGGACTAAATCCATGAAAGTTTACTTTAAAGCTTTTTCTTTCCAGGCTGCTGTTGTCAAGTTTTTCACCTGCCACTGATTGATTCAGTTGTGAGTTCCTTTGTACAGCAATGTTACACTGTCTTAGTATTTCGTTGATGCCTGTTCACTGAATGGGTTTATTTTGCTGAAACTTCTCTAGTTCTTAAATACTGTTTCCAACAAACTTGAAGGAGAAATGTTGAGAAGAATAAATTTTGGAGGCAGGGGATATAAGAGATTCAGTCTAAACTACCTTCAAAGTGTATTCTACCAGGCAAATGGTTCTTCACACTTTCTAATCAGCCATTTGCTAATTTCTGGAAAACAAACAAACAAACAAACAAAATCTAGAGCAAAGGCTCTGCTTCTAAAGGCAGAAACAGAAGCATTAATAATTTTGCTAAGATGCCTCATTTACATTTTGATTTAGTTTCATGTAGTGCAATAGTTATACCTCCAGCATTTTGTTACTGTAGTCATTCTGTCATTTTATATACCTCCACATAGCCATGAGTATATACATAGATGTGTATGACTATGATCCAGCCTATACAGATACTTTAACACATCTTAACACATTTCTCCAGTATGTCGCATCAGATTTGAAATGTATGGTTTGTTCAGTATATATCACATAGACAGTATAAAAGATCCATCAACTCTTATAGATGTATAGTATTTTTTCTTGAACATACATTTTTTTCTAATTTGACACCTTTGTCCAAGCCTATCTGCAGAAGCAGACAGCAATATATTTCTTTCACAAGCTTTGTGGAGTCAAAAAGATCAGTATTTCAATATTCATGCCATAAAAAGGAATGTTTGATATATAATTCACCTATTTTTATGGGTAGGGGAGGAAGTCTACTTACCATTATAAAATTTATCCCAGGCTGATTTTTTTTCAGTTGAACTGAATCAGAACTGAAGTGCAAGATTATTTTTGATAAGATTTCACTGATTATAGATTTTGAGAATTTTTGAAATGCAGACATCTGTAACAGAAGCTGCTTTGCCTCTGTCTGAGTATATGCATTATTCAGCACACGCAGGTACTTCCATATGCCTGAACATGTTCATGAAATGTACCAGTTTAGACATTAAAATATGCTCTGTTAAGTGCATGTTTCTCATGGAGATCAACTAGGTTCTATCATTTCTCATTAACTGGGCAGTTTCTAGTTAAGCCTCAAACAGTGCAGCTGGACACCACAGGCCACTCTCCCTTTGGGGACTAATGGCAGGTCAAACTGCCATATAGGCAAACCTCCCTGGCTGTGAGGACATCCACTGCAGACTGATGATCAATCTGAAGAAACATGACTGCACCAGAGCCAATCTTGCTGCTGGCTAAAGGCTTTCCCCTGTTCCCTCTGCACTACCAGCTCTCCTCTGCTGGGCTTTCAAGACTCTGCCTGCACTTGGTCCGTTTTTTCACAATCAGTACCCTAGCTGTTAGCTTCTTAGTCAGTTGGCTGTGTGCTCCTTTCCTGATCACATCTTCCTCCGTTGTAGAGAACACAACCTCTTGTGTGTGCTGGAACTTCTGCCTGATGTCATGAACTGGATTTTCTTCCAACAACCTGGCAAATTTTCTAGATCAGAGATTATTCTGGAAACTCTCGCTGCTTCTGGAATACCACTTGTGCTGATGTTTATCTGCCTAACAGGTTAAACCACAACAGCACTATAAATGAATATTGCCAATATCTCTAACCAAAATACTCCTTGACATACATCATTACAAAAAGATTAATTATGCTGAAGCAGTAACAGTGAACAAATAAGAGTGAAGAAAATCAATACACGTCAATTCTGGAGCAGACCCTGCAACTTAGACACTTCCATAAAACAGAGCATCATCTTGGACACAGAGGAGCTTGCTCACACATTGTATAATATTCTACAGAGTCATGATGAACAGCAGGAAGGGTTTTGAAGAGGTTCATTTTTTGCACTTATCACCTGAAAGGTCTGTATTTGTCATGCACCCACCACAATCCTACCTTAAAGAAGGGAAGCAATGTCCACATCTGATAGTTAGATAATTTATCCTCTTTCTCTAAGCAACACATGGGGGAGGGGAGATAAGTTATTGATTTTGTTTCTTTTGTAGACAATTACATTGACTGGTGGCAGAACATGAGCAAGAAAGATCGCTATCAGCCTCACCTATTGAACACGCAGAATAAAGCAGGTAATTTTGAAGAGAAATCAAGAGGAGAGAAAGAGAAAGCTATTGTGATAAAAAACAAACAAACAAAACAAAAACAAAAACAAAAACAAAAAAACCCGACGCCTCTCCCCAGAACATTAAGGTCTTTAAAGGCTAGCTGATAGTGTTGATTTAGAGTTTATGCTACTCTGGGGAAGATTACTAAAGTGTACTTTCATCAGTCCAAACTTTGCTGTACTGTTGATATTCAGATTCGTTTCTGGCAGAAGGTCCAAAGCTTGGTGTTAGCAAAGAGGAATATTAGCCTCACGGCTGCTAGAGTTTGCAGTCAAGTTATTTTTGAGATGCTTCAGGAATAGCTTCCCACACCAAACAGAAATGTTTCCACAGAAAGTTTGCTACCATGTATAGTCAGGGTACTGAAACAGGGCCCCTGAAGAAGCCCCACATAAAATGAGCACCTATGTGGCATGTAGCAGTTGTCAAACCACACATCTACATGAAGGCTGTGTCAGAATGAAATCTATGGAGTTTGTGAAAGAAAGTGTTAAACAATAACGGAAAGTGTTATCATTAGATGAAGGTGTGAGAAAAAGCCAGGGAGTTATGAATAAGAGATATTAGCAAAGCAATATATATGTTCATAGTATAAGCCTAACAACAGGAAGCAGAAATGATGCCATATCCTGTCCCAACACCTATACTGCACAGCCAGCAGGAAGGGAAATGGGAATGAGATGCTTCATTGCATGAAGGGGGAAAGTTTACAGTGATACCCCCTGGCTATGCCCCTGAGATTTCCTCAATGCGCAGCCACCTGCAGATGGGCAGTAGGGAAACCTGTCTTGGCAAACATAGTCCTGAGGAAGCACCCTGCTCCCATAGATGTCCCTGTGATTGCCAGCATGCATTTTGATGTTTCCTGATAGAAAGCAGTAGACTCAGCTATTTTTTTTCCTGCAGCTCTTCCATTTGTCCCTTAGCCACTGAGACTGCAGAGCTCCACAACCTGTAAGGCTTTGGCTGTAGACTGGTGGCCATGCAGAGATATCAAGCTTCAATAATAACACCAAACTCACCACAGAACTTAAATCTGACTTCATATTGCTAATAGTGTCTGGGCCTTCAGAGGAAAACAAATAACCACACATGAAAGTTAGAATACAATTGCAAAAAGAAAACACAACCACAGGCCTGTTCTGTTCACAGGACTTCTAAAATGGTCCACATGAGAGGCAATTCCATGCAGACCAGCGTGGAATGTGGCAGGACTGCAGGCAAGGTGAAAAGGCTAGGTGCCCCATGGGGCATGCTCCAGACCACAGCTCCATTCTCAGACTTATGCCTAAGAACATCTAACATGACCTTGGGCAAGTATCTTAAATTCCTCTGTGCCTCAAGTCCCTGGTGTAAAATCGCACTTTTTTTCTAAATACTTTGTTGACCTTGTTGCTTACAGGGTACATTTATCATACCAGACACTATGACCTACAACATGTTTGAAAAGCAGGTTGCGGAGAGCCTGATTTTGACTGGAAATTACAGGTGACTCACCATGCTGAGTCCAACAAGGAACTGCAGGGTGCATCTTATGAACATGAAGTAAAATAGAGTCCTTGTCATCTCATAGGCACACTTCTATGTGTAAGCTTCAAAACAGTGCATTCAAAACTACGCATCGGGCATGCATGGACAGCACACTTCTGTCTGAACTACTTTGTTTACCTATAAGATGGAGAATGGAAGACACTAGCTAGAAATTCTCTAGTACATGGATGTACTCGTTATACTCAGTTCTTCTTACTCAACAACCACTTCAGTTTGATGTGAATCCTGTTATATGAATTGCCTGAGTTCAGAGAGCTGCCGTGCACTAGTGCTTCAAGTGCTTGTACTGAAGTTTGAAAGGATACTCAATACTGTAGTGCCAGTATTACTGTCTTGTCAAGAGCCACAACACAAAATCACCACTTAAAGTGGAACATTACCACCCCCATGTCTGCTGACCCTGCTCAGGCTGAAGGTACTAGTGCAGCAGCCCCAGAAAAACCAGCCCCCACACTGCAAGTGCTCCCATGAAGACACACAAAGGCACATGAATCATATAAGTTCTGCACAAATGTGCATTGGAACTTCTTCACAGTGCAGTGACGGAGCACTGGCACAGGCTGCCCAGAGAGGTGGTGGAGTCTTCTTCTCTGGAGATGTTCAAGACCCACCTGGACGCCTACCTGTGCAACCTGGGCTAGGGAGCTGCTTTGGCAGGGGGTTGGACTTGAAGTCTAGAGATCCCTTCCAACCCCTACAGTTCTGTGATTCTGTGATTCTCTATTTTCAGCAATGGTCACAACACTGCGTTCCTTGGTGAGGAGGGAAACTCCTTCACTGATGCAGCACAGGGTTATACAGACAGCATGTTCTGAAATAATTGCTGCCCCTCTTTGCTCCTACAGATGTGCTGCATTACCAGCATCACCAGGGCTTTTCTCCCCATCTCCGTGCTTCTCTCGTACCTCAGACAGCACTGTGCACAAACCTAGAGTAACATTTATGCTCATTTCTTCCACTGTTTTAAAAATTATTTTCTCTCTCTGAATGCCACACATGAGTAGTCCTGTCTTCACAGCAGCCTGGGTAGGCCTCAGATTTGTGACAGGGAGGGCTGAGCCCACCAAGGAGGCCAAAGCCTTCAACCATCCTCTGTAGCTAGTAGCAGCACCCCATTGTGATCCAGAGCTGTGCAGCAAAGCAGGGTCTGATGCAGAAATGCTCAGGGACCACACTTTGCAACAGGTCAATAGGGATTAATTCAGCCATGGTAAAATGGAAGCAGCAAGATAATGCTGAGAGGCTAGAAAGAAAAAGTAAGTACAGGAGAACAAGAACTCAGCAATGTGAAAAATATCTCTGAATAAACATTGACAGCAGTGTATCTGGGCTGAAATTTCCATGCCTCAGGTTTTGGGGAATATAACCCAGGATATGCAAAACCATACAGTTGGTGATGCTGAGCACTTTCACTGCAGTTAGTGTCTGCCAGGGGGATTCACCATCTACTTCTTGCAAAAGCTAATTCTCTATTCTCCCTTCACCAGCAGGGAGCTCAGCTTTGCAGTTAGGATGAAAATTCCTCTCCTTTCTGGGGTGATCAATTAAGTAATGATAATAACAATAATAATATCAACAAACATACACACCCTTTTCTAGGAGGCAAGTCTTGCAGAAAAGGCAGCCATTGGACATTGTATTTCACACTAGCAGATCTGCACCTTCACCACACACTGTGTAACATGGCTTGAAGCAGAAACTGTGCTGCTGGCTGAGCCTTGCTTACAACAGGGAGAGCAGCTGCCCACAAAGTGGGGATTGCTGCAACATGCTGGCAGCGTTCCTCGTGGATGATCTCAGAACTTGCTCATTATCACGCCACTGTCAGAAGCAGTGTAATTCAGGTTGGTGTCCTGTGAAATGCTCCCTGAAATATTAAAGAGAGATAGGGGCAGGTGACCTTCTAGACCGGATGCCACGACATACTGCTATTTCCAAATTGTCTCTGAATGGTAATGAGGAAGGTTTGAAATGTTCTCTTCCAGCAGTTAGAACATGCACTGCTGATCATTTCTGATTCATTAAGAAATGAGAGACAAGACCAGAGGCCTTCATGTAATTTTCAACAGCATTTTTTAGAGCAAATTCTGTATTACAGTTTTTAAAGTAGTCTCAGAGCAGTATTCATCTTGTGCAGAATTAAGTTGGTTCTTCAGTGCTGCACAAAAGAAATATTAGTTGCAAAAGCAGGTGGTAATTGCTTCAGAAACGTCAAAATCTGCTTCTTCCTGAGATGAAAGGAGATGAAATGACATGACCTGGGCTTCAGATGTTTTCAGTCACAAGAGTAGCCCTGCCCCCTTGGGAGAAACTGCATTGTCCGAGAAAGTACCATAGCATCAAAAGAATTAGGACATCAGGAGCTGCACCAAACTAATTCATACTGTGTGGTAAACATATTGCATGAACATGTTGTGCTAGTTAGCAAAAGATTAGCATTTATGCTATTAATAGGAACTGCCAGGCAGTTTTTGATATTGAGAGCCAAAGACAGCACAGCACTGTACCTGTGTTTCATACAGTGAAGTCATTTACACAGCCTGAAGTTCAGTCACATTCATCAGATTCCAAGAACTACATCCTCACTGTACCCCTGCAAGAGACGAGGAAACCCTGACAGTTTGTGCCAGTGGTAGATTGCAGTCATATTCCCTTCTCAGTGAGCAAAACACAGATGCCACTTAATTATATGCAGAAGTGGATGAGAAGATGAGATAAGGTACAATAGATCATCTGTGTTGCTACTGTTTTATGTGCAGATGCAATAAGAAAGTGCTAATAACTGAGACAGCAATCCCTCCAGCCACCATGATGCATGCCAAGATACAACTTGCTGAAAGGAAGTCTCAATCTCTTTTTACAGGAAAAGTCTCCTCCTGTTTATTGATCCACCTGCAAGATACCTTTTCTCCATTGTTGGCTCCAGATTACCATAAAAATGTATAGTCAAATGGTGCATATGAGACAATGTATTTGGTGACTATCTCAGACTCAAATAAATGCATGCTCACCGCTGAAGAAAATGACTGGATATGGCACTAAGGATAAGAAATGCACAGAGATCCAGAGTTTCAGTACTCTTTCAGACTATCTGCAGGCTTGTTATATGCTATTCTGAGTTACTTACAATACTACTCTAAGTTTTCAAACTTCACACAGTTAAGCGAAGCATACTACAGTGACCTTCAATGTGATTTCATTTATCATATTTCTATATATTGACTATTCTACAGTGCTATTGCTATTTCAGCATGAGAATGCATCATTTGGGTTACAAGGTCTGCAAAACTGTACAATTGCCATCACTTCCATAGCTCAGTGGAGCATTTTTTTGTTTGTTTGTTTGCTTTAATTAGAGGAGCTCAATCCACATATGTCCTCTGTTTGGGTACCTAGTTCAAAGGGAAACTTTATTTCTACTTCTCTACACTACATATTCAAAAGTTATTTACTATTCAGAAAAGCTGTAAGAGCAAACAAACAACAAAATAAAAACCACGTGTTAAAATTCAAGTATTAGAATTCTTGAAAATAATCAGTTAAAGCAGGCATTTTGCTAATGCCACATTTCCCTGTGCACAGAATCCTCCTGCAGTGCTACATGGTACTGTTAACAAGTGAGAGTGAGAGACTTCTTGTATTTGTTTCTGGTTGAAGTCAGTGCAAGTGAAGTTTAAAATGAAGTTTGTCCTTGAGAAAATAACAGTACAGAATTTCACCGTGGAGTCAGGGGACATATGTCACACTTCATCCCTGGGGGGCCACAGGGAGGCCTGGAACCTAGGGAATAAATGCAAAGCTTGTGCATACCTTTCCCCAGTGTGCTTGCACTGCTGAGGGGCACAGATTTGAGGCTGGCCCCAGAGACAAAATAAGCAACAAGAGATGTTCTAGGGTAGAGAAACATACATTTGTTCAGCAGCTCCTTGTTCTGCTAGTGTCAGGTGGGGTGCAGGCAAAATCCATTTCACACATTAAGTTGGTCTAGAAAATATAGGAGTAAGCTGCAGTTTGCATCATTTTTGAGTAACACAAATCTTGGCACCTGTGGCAAACCAGAAATAAAAAGGCAGAATCACAATCAGTTTCTCCTGTCTCCTGTGAGGTAGTCAAGGGCATACTTCCCATCAAATGTAGTTTTAGATTATTAAAACACAAGGAGTATCATACTAATTTCACTGTGCTCTGAGGTGGTGTGGTGGGGTGGTAGGTAAGGACAGCATGGTACCTGCTCCCTTTCTGCAAGCTGGCTTTCATAGAGTCATAGAATCATAGATAGACTGATGTGGGTTGGAAGAGACATTTCAGATCATCTAGTTCCAACCCCTCTGCTGTAGTCACTAGATCTCCCTCTAGATGAGGTTGCACAAAGTGCCATCCGGCCTGACCTTGAACAGCTCCAGGGTGGGGGCATTCACAACCTCACTGGGCAACCTACTCCAGTGTCTCACCACCCTCACAGAAATTAATTTCTTCCTAATATCTAGTCTAAATCTACCCTCTTCCATTTTAAAGCCATTTTCCCTCATCCTGTAGCTACATGCCTTTAAAAAAAGTCCTTCCCCATCTTTCCTAGAGGCCCCCTTCAGGTACTGGAAGGCTGCTATGAAGTCCCCCCAGAGCCTTCTCTTCTCCAGGCTGAAGAAGCCGGATCCTCCCAGCCTGTCCATGTAGGGAAGGTGTTCCAGCCCTCTGACAATCTTCACGGCTCTCCTCTGGACCTGCTCCAACAGCTCTATGTCCTTCTTGTACTGCGAGGCCCCAGAACTGGATGCCATAGTCTAGGTGGGGTCTCTTGAGAGCAGAGTAGAGGGGCAGAATCACCTTCCTCGACCTGCTGGTCACACTTCTGTTGCTGCAACCCAGGATACAGTTGGGCTGCAAGATCACACTGCCAGCTCATGTTGAATCTTTCATCATCTGACACTCCCAAATCCTTCTCCTCAGGGCTGCTCTCAAGCCATTCTCCATCCAGCCTGTATCTGTGTTTGGGATTGCCCCAACCGAGGTGCAGGACTGTGCACTTGAGTACTGAACAGATCACTGCAGGAACCAGGGGAATGCTTGCAGGGCTTGCACTGTTTCTTCCTCCTGTTTGCTGGGTGGGAAGTCTCTAGACATGCCACGTCAGTGACCCTGGCACCACCTCTGCTTGTAGGTGGATTAGATGCTAGGACTGTCAGACAGAAATTTGTTCCTTCATTCACCTTCTGAGGTGCTAAACAGTTTCCCCTGCCAAAAATGGAAACTTTGCATATTTCCACAAACTGGAACTCCAGAAGCAATCAAAGTAAACTCAAACAATTTCCATTTCAATAAGTGAACATTGTTTCCATTGGTATTTCAGATATTCATTACCATTATTCTGCAAATAAGAAGTCATTTCAAAACAGAGAAAATATGCTTTTTCACTTGTTGGTGCAAAAGCAAAGTACTGAGTGAAAATATAATCAGAACCAGCATTTCTCAATCAGAAAAATGAAAATATTAAATAAAAAAATTTTAGCCCATGATTTCCTGAAGAGCTTTTAATGCTGGCACAAGAAATTCCATAGTATGAATTTGAGGAGTGACAAGGACTTAAGCGCTGTTCCCAAGGAGAAAGTAACCTAAAGGTCTCACTCCTTTGCTCCATCTCCAGCACAGCAGTGGCAGTCACCAGTCCTGCAGGACTGTTCTTGCAGGCTCTGCAGGTCTGCAGGAGCAGGGCTGCCACAACGTCTCTGTTCTGTAGGGATTCTACCACACAGCAAAGTTTCCTTTCACAAACTGTGATTGATCACCATGGTCACAGAGTCTAGCTTCATTCCCCTGTCCGAACATCAGACTTCAGAACAGGTTATTAACTAACCATGAGCCTAGAAGTGAAAATACGGAACATTTGGGTATGAATTTTCAAGCAGGTGTTGTTTGTGCTTGGCCTTGTCAAACTTTTCAGTTTTGCAGACATGCTCATGACTCCAGCATCACTGATAACTGCGCTTATTGTAATCACTCAAGAAACAGTCAAGCCAAAATGTCATTCTCATCTGCCAAAAGACTTTGCAGATATTCCCATTATTTTAATATTTGTAACCCTGACTCAGATCTGATTTTTTTAGGCTGATGACAGACAATTTTCATTTTCCAAATCTCACCTGACACCTACAGATCCAAGCTTGAGCTGTTTTTTCTTGCTTAAGTTTCTGAAGAAGGTGTATGGGCTAGCGGCAACTTTTAACATGGAAATATCCGTCTATGGTCCGGGTACATCATGTCCAAAGAGACAGACATTGCTAGTCCTGACTTGGCTTATCCTCATGTCACCACAGATGGAGATGTTGTGATACCGGATCTGCTTCTGAGCTGGAGTAGAAAGGCTGAAGCTTACTTAAGTCCGGACAGGAGAGGCAAAGGCGCAGCTGCCATGACTATGTGTGGATGCCACGATCAGAACACTCAGAAGGACGCTCTAAATGGTGTTGGGTGCTGGCAGCCCCTTCTTTGGCCTGTACCATAGGCGCGCAGCAAGACACAAGGGTGCAGAAACATATCCCACAGACACCCAGTAGCCTGTAGGGAGGTATGGGGCTGCCATTCTGAACACTAATAAACGGTCAGGTTGCAACATGGTGTGGTTGCTGAGCAGCCTGCTGTAAATTGCTTGCAAGTTATTTCCATATGTCTACGCCGCTTATAATTCAGAGAAGACTGTTTTGTGAAAAGCTAACTAGCCTTTTGAAAAGCCCAGATGCTGTCCTGACTATGGTTTCATTCATTCCTAACCTACAGTTTTTCAGGAAAGAGCTGCTCCAAAATTATGTACCTGCGTACTTCTTAACCCATTGAAAATAACTAGCCTTCTTTGGATCAGATTTCTGAACTCTGGTTTTGGTGGTGGATGAACTGGATGCTACTGGTGCAGTCACACTTGTGAGCAGGTGAGTCACACAAGGAGCAGGCAGAGCTTGCAGGGTGAGCTGAGTACCTGCTGGAGTTTGGCAGACTTGGGATGCAGGGATCACAAACAAGTCTTCCATGACTAAGGAATTTGCACATGTAGAAATAAATACACACTGAAGCAGATTACACTGAAACATTAGCTCTTAGACCATGGTGCCTGGTGCAGCAGAGGGATTTCCCCTGAACTCACCATGTGGATGTAGGGGCAGTCTCAGCCCCAAGGACAGCTAGAGACTAAGCACTGCTAACAAAGTGCTTCAAGATGCTTATGAACTGTTTCTAAGAAAAACAAATTTCAAAAAAAGCAAGACCCAGTCAGACCTGAAAAATTGGAAAATTTAAGATATAAAGAGCACTTTGGTAGTGCACAGCGAATTCTTCAGCTGTTGCTGCTTCCCCACTCTTACCTCTCTGCAGGCTGCAGAGCTCATTGCAATAGCGTCTTACAGAGAAGTTAGGTCTATCACCACCTCTCCCTCAGGTTGCAGATGCTCCCTCTTGCTGTGGCTGTAGTTGCTGGTTCCCTAGCAATGGAAAGCCCCTTGTGCCCTGCCTGCCCCTACCATGGCACAGTATGCAATGGATGTCCAGACAATACCCCCTCATAACCATACTTGTACCCTCTATCTGCAAAAAAAAAGCCTTTAGCTCAGGTCCTGATCCAGTTTGAACTGGCTCTGCAGTGACTCTACACCATCACCTGGCCACAGTAAAAGGCCAGAATCTCTTGGTAACTCCAGACATTGTCATAAAACCTTTTGTACGAATCAATGGGTTACACTTAACCTCTTGTCAGAACACACCATATTTGCGAATGTGTATACTTGATGTTGAAACAAGGATAAAAAGGCCCATCTCCAGGCCTATAATGAGTTTGATTTGGTAAAAATACACACTCATTTATTGTACTTAAAGTGTAGCTTTCCATTGCCAATAATGAGGTGGTCATAAGTAGTCATAGCAAAGACAGTTTTGCTCTATGGGCACTGTGAATCTGGCATGTGATTACAGTTTACATACTAAGAACATGCTGATCTCATCCGGTGAATGCACCACAAGCAGCAGAGACACCTGTAGCTGAACTTGTAAGTCCGAAAGCCACCAGCACAGCTGTGGACACTTTGTAAAGCAGATTAAAAGCAACTGTTTCAAATAAGAATAAGTACATGTTTAAAGTGTGACAAACTTCAAACAATGTGGTAACACAAGGGCCAGACTGTTGTACTTGAGTCACCAGGATTCTGGAGTCAGCAGAACTTTGTGGCATTGTGATGTCATCGGGTGAGCTTCATTTGCAGATGCTGTGTACTGGTGTTATTATAAAGCCTCTGACAGAATTCTACAGGAGCTCTTGTTATAGATGCTGAGCTGCCAAGGGTGGGAGGAAGTGACCGTCTGAGGCTTCAAAGCTGGTTAAAAGATAAGAAGCAAAGAGCAGGGCCTAATGTCATACCTTAGACAAACTCATAGAAAACAGATCTAGAAAAGGAATGTGGCAGGACTGGCCAGAGATGACTTCCCAACAATACATCACACAAGAGTCATGGCTGCAGAGCCTTAGGAAGAAATGGTGTCCAAGGGAGGACTGGTGCTTTTATTTTTGTCCCCCAAACCTCTCCTTTTTATGTGATGAGAAACAGAATGCTGGGCAGGGATGCTACTGGTCTGTCTCTGTGAAGCATTCAATATATCCTTAGTGCATCTCCATGCTTCTGTGAGACAAGACTTATTGTGTATGGGCTGTAAATGTGCTATGGGAAGATTTCTTTTTCTGGTTCCAAAGGCAATAATTGCCAACTGCTTCTTCAGAACTTTTGTAACCCTCTTGGGGCATAGAAAGATATCAGAAATCACTATACAAACAGAACATTGATGCAAAGGAGACCAAGACTCTCACCTGAGGACATGTAAGTTCTTCGCAGTCTAGCTTCAATTTGAGATAGTGGGGTTGGGTGCACGCATGTGGATGTGCACATTTGTGGATGACACCAAGCTGTGTGTTGTGGTGTTGATGTGCCCAAGGGATGGGATACCATCCAGAGGGACTTAGACAGGCTCAAGTGGGCCCAGGAGAACCTCATGTGGTTCAACAAAGACAAGTGCAAGATCTTGCACCTGGGTTCAGGCCACCTCCATGACCAGTACAAGCTGAAGGATGAAATGACTGAGTGCAGCTCTGCCAAAAAACTCCTGGGTGTACTGGTAGATGGTAAGCTGGACATGAGCCAGCAATGTGCCCACAAAGCCCAGAAAGACAACTACATCCTGAGTTGCATCAAAAGAAGCACGGCCAGCAGGTTGAGGGAGATGATCCTGCTTCTCTACTCTTCACTAGTGGGGCCTCACTGCATCCAGATGGGGAGTCCTCGGTACAGGAGAGACATGGACCAGCTGGACATGCTCACAAAAATGATCCAGGGGATGGAACACCTCTCCTTCGAGGACAGGCTGAGAGAGCTGGAACTGTTCAGTCTGAAGAAAAGAAGGGTCCAGAAAGATCTGAGGGCAGCCTTTCAGTATGTAAAGGGAGAGTACAAGAAAGAAAGGGACATACTCTTTAGCAGGGTCTGTGGTGTTAGGACAAGGGGAAATGGCTTCAGTCTGAAAAAGGGGTGATTTAGATTGGATATAAGGAAAAAGGTTTTTCCAGTAAAGGTAGTGAGGTACTGGAAGAGGCTGCCCAGAGAGGTGGCGGGTGGCTCTCCCTTGAGACTTTCAGTGTCAGGCTGGATAGGGCTCTGAACAACCTGATCTAGCTGTGGATGTCCCTATTCATTGCAGGAGAGTTGAACTAGGTGACCTTTAAACGTACCTTCCAATTATAAGGATTCTATGATTATCTGATTCTATCTTTATTTACATGTCTAAGTTTGTAGATTATTAGACATCCTCTGTCTAGGTTGAATATAGTCAAATGCAACTATCTCTAGCAAAGAATTTAAGTGCTTAAGGAATGATAGATTATACATGACAAGCAGCAATACCACACCATTGTGTTTCATGCACTCAAAGTCGAGTACTCTAATAGACTGGCCTGTCAGTCACATATTAACAGCCCAAACCAAGCTGTACTGCAAGATGCTACTCACACCAGCTCTTCTGTAATTGAGAATTTTTCATTCTCTGATCAGACAATGAGCTACTGCAGGTAGTGTGTTTTTAAGTGGGTATTCTCAAGATATGTATATGTATACAGCTTGGGCTAAAAAGATGCAGTGCTGTGAAATTGCAATGACACACCTCTGACCTCCCCAGGAGAAGCAGCAGCTCAGCTGTATGCTCCTGACTGTCACTGGCTGGGCATAACCAGACATGGCCCAGGGCAGTCAGGCTCAGCAGCTCGCAAGGTGTCAGTTCACACGCCACTACCAAAGACCTGCCACTCTGGATCTTGCATGGGAATGTTTAGGGAATGAGTATGTGGTCTGCATGATACCTGCAATTCCCTGCTATGAGGAGTACATGTAGTTCCCAGGATGAGGCTGTGAATATGCACATTGCGGCTCAAAAGGAGAGTGGGTGCTGCCTTACAAGTTGTGGTCTTTCCATCACCCACTTTGCCCTGCAGTAGCTATCACACTGGTGCTGCAGAAGAAAGATGGTGCGTGGCAGGGTAACAGGACCTCATGAGCAAAGCTGGGTGAATTTCCACAGTGCTGATGTTGGTGGATCTCATCATGTGAAGACAGACAAGTTCACACCTGATTCCTGTGAGCAAGCTGTGAATGCCTAATCTCCTAGGAGGAAGAAGAACTTGGGATGTTGTACTCCCAGGAGATGTGGCTTTCAGACTTAGTGCATGCCAGCCCTAGGCAAAATGAGATCTCTGAAACTGGTCAGGCTGAACAGTTTGAGGCACCCAAACTCACAGGCCATTTGGCAGGGTTTACACCACTGCTGACAAAATGTCTGTGTCACAGTATTTGGAAAGAAGAGATGTGGACAGAACCTCAGCCATTCCCAAACAATATTTTCAGTGTTCACCTTCACAGAATGTATTTTTCAGAAGTTTATACAGCTCCAATGGCCTGCCATCTACAGATGGGGCACCTTGATTCTTCAACTCCTTACAAAGTTTCCTAGTATTTCCTCATTTATGTGTTCAAATATTGTCAGTGTTAACAACTGCATTGCTAAGTATCTGTGATCTTTATTTATCCAACTTAGATTTCTTTCATGTGTAAGATTGGCACAATTCCCAACAGACATGAAACTAAGAACTGATTTTCACTATGTCACCAGAAGTTGTCAATTTAAGTTATAAATAAAAAAAACGTGGCACATGGATGATATCAGATGACAGCATTTAAAATGACTGCTTCATTCTGGATCTTTAATAGGAGACAAATGGACCACCGTGCAAAATGCAAAGCTCTGATAAACACAAACTGAATGTAATCTTTTTAACAGTAGAATTTTAATTCAGGCCTAGGGCCCCCAGCACAAGAAGGAATAGGGAGCAGAGTTTTTGGAGTGGGTCCAGAGGAGGTTACTGTAGATAACCAGAGGGCTGGAGCACCTCCTATAAAGAAAGGCTGAGGGAGCTGGGCTTGTTTAGTTTGGGGAAGAGAAAGCTCTGGGATACCTCATTGTGGCCTTCAAGTACTTAAATGGAGAGTAGGAGGGGAATCAACTTTTTACACCATCTAATAATGATAGGACAAGGAGGAATGGCTTTAAACTAAAAGAGAGGAAGTTTAGGTTGGTCATTAGGAAGAAATTCTTTTCCCAGAAGGTGATGAGGCACTGGCACAGGCTGCCCAGAGAAGCTGTGAATGGGGCATCCAAGGCCGGGTTGGATGGGGCTCTGGGGAGCTTAAACTGGTGGATGGCAGCAATGCCAACAGCAAGAGTTCAACCATCTTTTAAGGACCCTGCTAACCCAAACCATTCTGTGACTCTGTAATGTAATATTCTTGCCAGAGATGGCTATTCTACCAGTGTGGCAATGACAGCTATGTAGCTTCTACATATATAAGACCAGAGTGAAGTATTTTACCATCCACCTGTGTCAACAGTTTTGCGGGACAGTTTGACCCAGNGCAATCTTGAAGCCTGAAGTTCAGCTGAGATGTACTACTGCAGCCAAAGGTGATGGTATCCCATACTGCAGAGGACACGGAGGGAGGACATGGGAAGCATGATGGGTTCACTGTTGCATCCCAGTCTGGAAGGAGGAGCTGAGGAATGAACAGTGGCATTGTTACTCTTCTGTGTAACTGTACTTTGAGGATCTGGCAGTTCTCTGTTGCAACCTCTTGGAAGCTGCATGACATCCAAGCTGCCCAGCTGCGAGTGAAGGGACCCAGATGCTTAGTGGGGACATCAGGTGGGGAGTGGCCCTTGCACAGCTGTCTGCCGATCTGGGGCAAGGCACAGAAGTGGTCCTGATGAGGGCCTACTGTCGTCAGGGCACGTAGGGCACAGTGTGGTGTCCTGCTGGCAAGGCAGTTGCTATATATCTCCATGTGATGGTCTTATTTGCAGAGAAAAGCAGGTAAGGCAGTTTTCTGCATTTATCCTATCTTCCTTTTTTTTTCTTTTTTTTTTTTTTTTGTCCGTCTCATGGGACTGGATGAAATCAGGGGTCACCACAAGCAGTAGA
>VXAB01007730.1:103342-122849 GCA_013399175.1 Odontophorus gujanensis
GTTCTCTGTTGCAACCTCTTGGAAGCTGCATGACATCCAAGCTGCCCAGCTGCGAGTGAAGGGACCCAGATGCTTAGTGGGGACATCAGGTGGGGAGTGGCCCTTGCACAGCTGTCTGCCGATCTGGGGCAAGGCACAGAAGTGGTCCTGATGAGGGCCTACTGTCGTCAGGGCACGTAGGGCACAGTGTGGTGTCCTGCTGGCAAGGCAGTTGCTATATATCTCCATGTGATGGTCTTATTTGCAGAGAAAAGCAGGTAAGGCAGTTTTCTGCATTTATCCTATCTTCCTTTTTTTTTCTTTTTTTTTTTTTTCTGTCAGTCTCATGGCACTGCATGAAATCAGGGTTCACACCAAGCAGTAGACCAGACGTCCCACACTGGATGGTCTTCGGATCTTTGTTTGCCTTTTGATATCTATCACAAATCTAGCCAGCAGAAGGATAACCCACCACTGGCATCAGAGCACATATAGTTTAAATACTGCTGTAAAATGAACCTGCTTGACTCTGAACTCTGCCTTCTGGTTCACCTCTGAATGTGCGTGAAACATCTCGTGCTTAGTCTGATTTTCAGTAGAAACCATCACAAGTTTTTGCTCAAATCAAATACATCGTACTTGCCACGTCTTACCAATGCAGCACTAGATACAGTCAGACACCCCTTTTTCAGAGTTTCCCACTCAGCCAATAAATGCTGCTGCACAAGACATCCCAAGCTTAGCACAAAGATTAGAAAGAATTAATGGAAAGAATTTCATCAGGAGTGCTTGATGATAGGATGGGCTTGTGGCTGCAGAGACACTGTCAGTTTGTGTCCCTGAAGGCTGCTGGGCACTGCAGACCTCTGTGTGCCAGATGCCCCCAAAGGCTGCTGGGATGCCCCTAGAACCCAGCACCTCCCTGCAGCCATCCCTGCATGGCAGTGCAGTGCTCAGCACCTGGAGCCATTGTTGCTCAGACATGTGCTGGGGGACACTGTCCAGGAGGACACAATGCCCAGCAGGAGCCACCGAGGCAGGGCAGCCGTGGGTTTATTCTTCTGCCAGCAACTGAAGCGACTGAAATCTTATTTCTGAATCACAAAGGGATGATATTTGAAAGTTCATTTGTTAATGCCGGTGAGGTAAGATAAGTCAATGTACCATATAATTTTCTGCAAACATGAGCTGAAAGGGATAAAGCAGAAAACAACTGTTTGAAAATGTGAAAGCAGACAAAGCAAAACCAACTGAACAAGGAGGAACCTCAGGCAGCATTTAAAATGAGGGCAGCAGTCATAGCGTCTGACAGCATTTAAATTCATTTAATGACCAGGCTACACACAAGCTATATTATCTTGGGAATAAAATGAAGGAAACAGTGAGCTCTTGTTAAACAGAGATTTCATAATAATACGGTCACTTATCTGCAGCTTGTACTTCTGCAGTCCTTTTGATGCTATAAAAGGGCGGTCATTCCATCACCTTTGAAATTTCAGGTCTTCGACACTTCTGATTATATCCAATCCCACATATTTTCTCAATTGCTATGAGCTTAAAAGAACACTTCAAGGTCAGCCTGAAAATAGCTATGAGCCACTGAAAAGAATGAAAAAATATTTAATGTATTAAAAAAGCAAACAGATTTTATTAGCAGTAGCTGTTATTTGAATAAAATAAATAAATAAATACCATAACTGTGAGTTCATAGTCATGTGATAAGTTAAAATAATATATCAAATTATTGAAGTAATGAATTATCAAAATACTGCTGTCCTTCTGCCTGTGTATGGATATAATAATACCTGCATTACAAGTACAGAAGTTCTTTCTGAGTAAACTAAGCACTTGGCAGAAGAATGTGACTTTTAAATCTCATAAGGATATGTGTAGGTATCACTGCAGAACACACTACCGGAATAGCTTATCAAAATGTCAATTTTCTTTCCTTTGATACTTGCATTCTAAAAAACACATCTAACAAAACCTGATGTCATCATTATTTAATTTATTATGGAGGTATTTCAGGGAATGAATGAAACTGCATGCTATGGACTTAGATCTGGGCTCCCTCATTACCAAACCCTTAGATATGAGAAAAAGGAAGCCAACAGCTTTGCATGAATGCAATGACACTTTGAAATGTTATAGTAAATGCACATCTCAGCAACTTTGGATCGTCAGTTTGAATGCTTATGTAAATCTTTTTCTATCTACTGCTGCTCAACAAAATTACTTTTATTCTAATCAACTCATTTTCTTCCCTTCTCACAGTGCAGAAATAGAATCACAGAATCATAGAATTACAGAATCACTAAGGTTGGAAAAGACCTTCAAGATCATCTAGTCCACCCACCACCAATATTTCCCTACTAAACCATATCCCTTACTATGTGTAAATGTTTCTTAAAATACTGATGCTTCATATCCTTTATATATTCTGTCATCTTCAAATTCTAATAAGATGAGATAGCACAAATTCTTGGAACAAGTCTTTGTAAATAGGAGCAATATAATGCTTCTTCCAATTTTTATATACAGTTCATATGAAAGAAATTAAATACTTCAAAGTTTTTAAATTTTCCCTCTCTGAAAATACTTTTTTAATGTGGAAATATGGTAGGTTGTGATTTTAGATTTGTGCCTCAGGTCAGTGTGATACCTCGGCACAATAACTTTGGATTTCTGAGTAGTCCTATAAATTGAATTATTCACATTTCTAATTTGGATATGTACATAAATAATGAACCCGAATTAAGATTACTAAAGACATGAAATCAGTCACTAGCACATTCAGTCTCCACACAAGTTGGAAACACATTCTGAAACTTCTACATTTCTTGTAATTCTAAAACTTTATGAATAAACCCTAATGCCAATACATTAAACTGATGCAAGAACTGTAAAGAAAGACAGATGATCCAGTACAATCCATTTCTGTTTTCTTTCATTGTCTGAAAATATCACTTTCTCTTGGAAAAAAAAAAAAATTATTCAAAACAAAAATATTTTATCCCAGCTCTATCAAGGTAAAATTAAATTCTAGGGTGAAAATTTCTAACCATGCCCCTACTCAAGCTTTGCAGAGTGTCAATTGGTGATGAAACAATGGAGTTTTTGTTCTCTAAAGACAAGCTTTCTGTAATTTTTTTTTAAAATAGGAACTGAAGTCTTTAAATATTCCTCTGTTTCTAGGACAATATTGGTTACATGAGGAGCTATATTATAAATCTTATAGTAAAGATCTATTCTATGCATTGGAAAAAGATTTCAGGTGTAGTTTCATATCTTCCTCATATTTATTGTATTTTTTTTTTTCTGTGCACAAAAATTGATTGTGACCTCAACATTCTGTTTTTAACTGAAAGAACAAATCTTCAGAGGTCAGCTAGCTGCACTCTGTACTGAAATGGATTCAAAACAGTGAGACTTACTGGCAAAAGTAATAGAAGATTAATGTCCTTAGTACTGGCATATCAAATCAGTAAAGAAGCAGATAGATGATCATAATCTGTCAGATGCTTGCATTGGAAGGATATGTGCATAAAGTAAGTAAATGCAGACTTCTCCTTCTAGATACTTTTTGTTGCTTAATATTGATACAGCATTAGCTCTTGGATCAATGCCCAAGACTGGAAGACTTGCATAAATGTACAGAAAGCAAAGCCAAGGATTCTCAGTTCTAAGGCTAATTTTGGATTAGCTATGATAGAAAAGATTTTAGATATCCCTTAGATTTGTTTGTGGATTATCTGTCCCCTGCCTATCAATAAAATGCTGGGGGAGGAAGGACGATACCTCTGATTTTTTTTATGACCTTCCCCATCACAATAGGTCTGCCATGTTTATCAATTGATTGCAAGTGAATTTTTTTACTGTTTGGCTGCTAAACTGGCTACCAGCCTTTAGGACATCCATAGCACCCTTCCACACCTTTGCCAATCCTTGCAGCTTCCTGCTGGGTTGGCAACAGTCGTGCCCCGTTCTGCTCTGTAATCCATAATTCTCCATAATGTTACGTGGAATGTGGATATTAGTTAGTAAGAGGGTCTAAGCAAAGGAGTGGGAAATCAGGCTAATAAGTACAAAAAGCAGGGAGAAAAAATTAGCCTGAAGGTTGATGCTTATTATTGTCACCACTATTGCCAATGAACATAATGCACAGAATTGGGCTAGAGTAAATGAACAGACTACAAATGGAAAAAGGAAAAGATACATAGACAAACCACAGAACGAAGTACATAATCTATGAGCACAGGTCACTCTTAGTTATTTATGAAAATTTTCCACTGTTCACCTCACATATCATTCCCCAGGAGACATGCATCCAGGCATCACACACAGTCATCATTCAGTGCATCCTAGGATTTAAATCCTTCACAGAAACTTGCAGTGTTTTTAAGAAATGATTAAGCATCCCAGAGCATACTGTAGCTCTCCAGCTACATCAGGGTGAAGGCAGCAAACAAATAGAACAAGGGGATGAAAAGCAAAGTACAGCCCCCAGCAGAAAGGTGGCAAGAAAAAAAGCAAGAGGTATTTTGGGTGAAGGCAGAACAACAGGCAGTGCTGGGTCAGCAAAGTAGGGGTGATTAGTGTAGTAGGAGCAATACGATAAAAATGTGAGATGATGGTGTCTAAGGGAAGAGCAAGGAACCAGTTTGGGCAGGAAAAAATAAGAAGTGTCAGGAAAGTGTGAAGAGGAAGGAGATAAAAGCAGAAGAGGAATTTTATAGTGAGTTGTTACATTCTCAGCAGCATGGAAAATATTTCCCTCTTTTGTTTCCAGCCTTTGAGACAAGTGGAGTTCTGCATTCAGCTCTGGAGTACTGTATCCAGGCCTGGGGCCCCTCAGCACAGGAGAGACATGGAGCTGCTGGAGCAGGGACAGAGGAGGCCCACAAAGATGGAGCACCTAAGAAAAGATGAACGTGCTGGACTTGTTCAGCTTAAACAAGATTCTGGGGAGAGTTCATTTCAGCATTCCAGTATCTAAAGGGGCCTAGAGGAGAGCTGAGGATTCTTTATCAAGGAGTGTGGTCATAGGAAAAGAGGTAGTGGCTTTAAGCCAGAAGTTGGTTGATTTAGGTTAGATACTAGAAAGAAATTCTCCACTCTGAGGGTGGTGAGGCACTGGCAGTGCTGCTCAGAGAAGCTGTGGATGCCCCGTCCCTGGAAGTGCTCAAGGCCAGGTTGGATGGGGCCTTGGGCAGCCTGAGCTGGTGGGTGGAAGTCATGCCCACTACAGGGAGTTGCAGCTGAATCGTCTTTAATGTCCCTTCCAGCACAAACAATTCTGTGATTCTCTCATTCTATGGTTCTATTATTAAAAATGCACATATTTTCATATGAATGAGACATGAAGTTGCTAAGTGCTCGGTGCTAAGCTCACATGTACAGTGGCAGAGTACCTTTCCCTACCTGCCCAAATATGAGACAGCATATGGCACTGCACTGCAGTCATCTATAGTGTGTAACCACTTCTAATAGCAAATACACATCTGAAAACTAGAAAAGGAGAGACAATGTGTAATGAATTTAATATTTAACCCACCATGCCTGGAGACTACAAATCACTTGATAGTTTGTGAAAAGACTAACAGGTAGAGCCTGAGGTAAGAGTAAATTAGAGCAAATAGTTACAGAAGAAAATGTCAAATCACAAAATACATTTGGCCTCCCAAACTACTAAGAAAAAGTACAATATGACCTAGATTCTACTCTGCTATAACACTTACTTGTAAATGGAAGATTATCATGCTGGTAGTGCAAGAAAATAGCGAGGTGTCAAATTCAGTGCTTTACAGCAAATTTTCTGTTGCATTTCTGAAGCACAGAAGAAATCTTCTGTAATGTGAGTCCGTGTATACTCTTGAACCCATTATTTTGTTCTACTAAACCAAGCACTCAAACATTTAATCATTCTGGATTTTCCATTTTAATCATAATGAGAGCAAATTTCAAGTGAAATCAAAAGGTCATTTGCAAAAAAAATACACAATTACATGCCTACTTTTTGTTCAGTTGCCTTGACAGTTCCTGCATAAGAAGGTAATTTCTGTTCCAAATGGGCAATTATGTATCACAGAGATACAGAAATGCGAATAATTTTACACATACTGCAGTACTGGGGGATTTGGTGCCTTTCTGATAACTAGAAACAAAAGGCACAATAAAAAGCTGTCATTTCCCTACTATTTCCTCACTGTAAAATGCAAACAAGACTTTACAGTTTTGATTTTCCTTTGAAATCTGCTTTGACTCTGGCAGTTCCTATCAGATACTTAATTGGAATAAGAGTTTAATTCCATACAATTTATTTTCTCAGAAACTCTACTAGAGTTACTGACAGCTCCATCATTCTCACCTATCTGCTTCTATGCAGATTCTTTTTTTTTTTCCCCTGAATTTGTAATTTTACCTGATACCCACTCATCAGAGTGATATGGGACCTTACCAAATATATAAATAAATAAATACAAAGAAGACCAATCATGTGTGTTGTTGAGCAACCTCTTGGGGTTGAAAGCACTCCTTTAGCTCTGTAGATACCACTGCAGCTGCAATACATAGACTCACACCAGTGAATACCTTCTCAAGCATCTGTGAGTGCATATGGGGGTGGTGTGGCTCCAAGCCCTGCCACGAGCAAAGCAGGTTCCTGACCTGAACACCCTCTTTGGCCTCTTGGTTTCTCCTGAGGCTGCTGCTGCCACCTTCCCTTCTCTCTCTCAACACACAAAGGTGCTATGTGTCTTCCAGAAGCACTGGGAATCACCTCCTCCAAAGAAGTAACACCTTTCAAGTCACATTAGCAACTACCAGAAGAATTGTGTTTCTGCCTCACTCGCTCTCCATTCGCACCAGGGCCCCCAGGCAAGGCTGTGGGGCCACTTGTGCCACTGTGGGTCCTTCCTGCAGCATCTCCACCCCACCAGCACAAGGGATAGACAGCCCTTCTAAGCTGCATAAGTAAAAACAGGAAAGCCTAGAGAGAGAACAATCTTGTCAATTTTATTTTCTATTTTCAGACAATGAGAATCACCCCTTTTTCTCAGCACAAAACAACATCCATATGATGAGAATTTACTAGTACCACATGACTGGGTCAGTATGCCTGTTACCCTCTTTTCTTCCCAGCATCTTATTTGCAAACACTATTGTTGTAGAAGGGTCAAGGTGGGGGACAGGCTCCCAGCTGCTGTGACCCACACACCAGTCTTGCAAGGGGAGGAAAGCAATGACAGTGAGAGTGACAGCAGCCACCTCAGGACCAGGGACAGCATTGGTGTGGTCTTCGATTGGTCTGGTGGCAGCTGGCATGGGGTGGGATGCAGGAACAGAAACAGCTGAGCCCCAGAGCGGGTTGCAATTCTGTCCCTCTGGGCAGCATGTTCAGTTCTGGTTATAGGAAAGCCTCCCGAAGAATTCTCAGAAATTAAATGCATAAATAATGTATCATGCCAGGTGGCAGGCACATAATGAAGATCTGACAATACCCACTTCTGCCTTAGGATCACTGTGGCTTCACTGAATATATTCTTTTTTTTTCCTACAGTATTTCAAAATTCCCTTAAATTATTGTCTTTGCTTCACAGGTTGCCTCTGTCCTCTGACACCAAAGATAAAATAATAAGTACATTTTTAAATGTATATATTTGACATCAAATGCAGAATGAAATGTCACTGCAGCATTAGACATTTAGGGATGGCCAGTTCTCAGGAGCAGAGAAGCACAGGGAAGAAGCACAGGTATTAGTAGCTGATGTGGGCAGGGCTGGTGAAATATGCTGACAGCCTCAGTGGAATTACTGCAAAACAGGTAATTTTTGCTTTTACACTGATTGCAGACTGTTGCTATGCTTTTCAGCAGCTGAGCCCTGGCTATAAGAAACACACTGCCCTGCCACTTGCTGCTGTAGCACCAGGTCAGTGGAATCCCCCTGGCACCCAGAGAACAAGCATGGGCCTGAGGATGGGGAGCTAGTTTCTTCTCAGGTGATGCGCACAAGGGTGGGAGGGGGGAGGAGGGAGGCAGGTACCTGGCAACACTGCTGTGGACATCAGGTAGAAGGTTTAAAGTCAGTGCTATGTGCTTTTACAACCGTTGGTACTTCTTTTAGATTTAGACTATATGTGAGGAAGAAATTCTTCACTCTGAGGGTGGTCAGGCACTGGCATAGGCAGTTCAGAGAAGCTGTGGATGCCCCATCCTTGGAGGTGTTCAAGGCCAGGTTGGATGGGGCACCAGGCAGCTTGAGCTGGTGGCTGGCAGCCCTGCCCATGGCAGGGAAATTTGAACTAGGTGATATTTAAGGTCCTTTACAGCCCATGCTACTCCATGTTTCTATGGCTAGCTCTGCCAGAAGATTTTCTTGAAGGTAAAGGAAAGAAAGAGAGTAGCCTTCTTCAACTTTATACCTGATAGTGAGTAGTTTATGAGGTCTACATATCTAATGCACCTTGTTCCTGTATGACTCCAGTCTTGCTTTGGAAGCAAACACATCTCAGCTGTGCTCAGAAGGTTTCCATTTCTTAACACCAGCTGGCATTTTGTGAATTATTTACAGAGAGACAATAGCATGCCTTATGTTTCTGCTAAAAGCTTGACTCTCCAAGGAAGCCGTCTGGGTTTCCTGACACTGGGACTACCAGTCCCAAAGCAGGGCAAAGGGTGCAGGATGCAGGAGCTGAATCTGCCCTATAGCCGCCCAGACCAGTCACTGCCATTTTCTTAAACTCAGGTAGCTGATAAAGCAAAACTGCTAAAGAGCCTTTGGAAATTAGGGAAATCCTCTCTCTTAAGTGTCTGATGGGAAAACCACCTGGTTCACAGTAGGAACTTGAAAAGGCAAACTACTCCAGGCACTGCTGCTAGTGTCAGAGCCACAGTGCTGAGAAAGGCAATGGCTCCTCAGGGAGATGGGGACAGCCCTGGCACCTGGGGTACCAGAACTCATGTCAGGTAGCAGCAGAAAATGAACTCCCCACCCCCATCCATGGCAAGTCATTTGCAGGCTCAACGGAAATGACCACACTCAAGGTGGCTGCACACCTATCTGCATATCTCACCAGGATGGTATCACAGAGATATCATTATCATTGTATTGCTCTTCTGCAAGATACGAAAAATTCTGCAAAGGAAGGGATTTGCTGTAACATTTTCTCTTGGAAAAAAGAAAGCATATGAGGTTAAGTGTCAAGCATTCCTAACCTCAAGAACATTCCAGTATATACTCAAGCATATAAACAAAGATATCCCTGTTCAGTGTGGGACTCAAGCTCACAGAATTTTGCTAAGCATACATGGCTTTCCCCAGATTAACCAGCAAATCAATCTTTTGGGACAGCTGGAAGCTGAGTGAAAACCTCCTCTGTCTGTATGTATGAGTAGGGCTACTCCATTCTAAACGCAGATGAAATTCTATAGTGGAAATACAGATACCAAAGGACATCAGAAAACACAGGTCATGCACATGCTTCAGAAATGCATTATTTTAGATATCATTTTGCATCTCTCAGAAACTCTTATCCCCTGAAGAAGTTGTATTGTGCAATGCAGAAACAGGAGAGAACAGAAGAGTGACTGTTTTTTGGGGTGCTTCAGGAAGAGCTGAAGTGTAGTGTGAAGAACAATCACTGTCTCTCCCTGATCTTGTTATGCTATCGGACCAGTGGTGCAAAATAGGGCATAGGAGGAAACACTTGACAGAAAACTCTTTCAAACCTTTATGCCTCTGAGATGAAGTTGACAGCTAAAGCAGGGACAAAAGCAAGCGAAGATTGGTAGCTTCTGCTTCCTGCACAGAGGAACGTGGTAAATCAAGTCACACATTTGCCAATGGGGGCATATTTCAGAGCATTTTCTGTGAATAAAATCAGTGTTTTGACAAATCCTCTGCTTGTTCGATTGGTGTGTGGGAAACTACAATGTTCAAACTGTACCAGCTCACCTTGTGTCATCTGCAAGATAACTGCATAGAAGTTCTCATTGTGTGCTCATCATAGCCAATATGAAATTAAGAACAGTCAGCTACTCATCTCCAAAACACTACATGATGTTCTCTTTCCTGCCTAGTATACGTATACCATCAATGCAGCATCTGATGTCACTTGGATATGTAACATTGTTTATTCACCTTTGGCAAACAGAGGAACTAAGACGATCAAAAGCCATGTATAGGGGAGGGAATGTCATGCAGAAAGCTGGAACTGTACTTGCCAAACTTCAACCCAAACATTTAGTGTTTTTCATAAACAGGCCTTTGTCTCATTGGAGGTCAACTCTTTGGAAAATGGAGATGCAGGTGCTTTAGGAAATATCACTGTCAGTTCTCATACACAGTGATGTAGAAAAAAATGGTTCTGAAATAAGCAGCTGAACCTGTGGGTGCCTCAAGGTGCAGAATATCCCCTTACTTCTTGATTTGTCTTCTTTTCAAAATGCTGCAGTTTACCAAATATTGCCATTTTCTGAAGTCTCAGTTTACAGTGATTAAGAGGTTTAATGGCTGAAAAAATGGCCTGAGGGTCAGAAATCTTCAGCATGGTTCAGTGCTGGGTCACTGCATTGATTCAAGACTGTAGGCAAGAGCCTGACCTCTCTGATCTGTCTTATGCCCTGTAGTGAAAAGCAAGTATTGTAATTGATGCATTGTTTATACATGTAATTGATTTTAAAGAGCTCGGAGTCCCTCCAGTTAAGCCATTAATAGCAAGCAAAGCTTCTATTACCATTCTAAAACAGTTGAAACAAAAGTAATTCTAAAAAGATCAACGTTCTAACTAATAGTCTAACCAGAGATTTTCCTTTTATATGCTCCTGCTCAGAAGGAATACCCCCAAAATTATGAAGTTCATTCTGATGAGTATGTTGAGACTGTACTGGCAGTGTAAAGTGAACAGCACCTTATGGTAGATAACCATGGATGGAGAAGCATATGTGCATGTGTGTTGTGCATGTTTCTGAACATGCACATGAAAGTACATGCATGCAACAAGGCAAATGCACATACAGCACTCAGCACAGGCTGGATGCCAAGCTTTTCCCATGTAAAAAAATCTTATTTATCCTCATCAGTTCTAAGATTCTTTATTCATGTATGCTTCTGCAAGAACAGTTGAAAAAATACCATATATATAACTGTGCCTCAGTATGCAGGCAAAAGGGAAACAGAAAATTCTGCCATTATAGAATTCCATGCAATTTGGCCAGTAAAACATGCTGTGGCACCCTTGGCAGCCTTTCAGACAGCATGTTTACTTGGTCAGACATCTACTCAGAACTTAAAAAACATTCTCTGCTTTTTATCTACAGTAGCTACCATCTCATCTATAGATCCATTCCTTTCTAGTGGAGCACAAGCTGTGACAGTCGCTTATTTCATGCATAGTAAGTCTCCAGCCTTCCTGTAAATTTATCCATCTGTGATGAAATATCAAATCTGTGAAGGGAAGTTTTGACTTTTTTTTTTTCCATCACACAATAACTTATAAATATATTTTGTCTCTTTGAAAACTGGGTATAGACAAAATAATAGCAACAGAGAAGACCAGCATTAAAACTAACTATATATGAAAGAGAAAGAAAGCAATTTTCATACTACCTCATGCAGCATACCACCAAAGGCTATTTCACATCTTCATATCCTCCCAGCAGCAGAAACATAGTTAACATACAGAACCCTGGGACAGAAATTACCAGAGATAGACTCCATGGAGTTACATGCCAGCTTACCACATGGCTTTCTGAGCTGCAGAAGTATCTTTTCCCAAAATTACCCATTACACAGGCTTAATGGCCTCAGTGTTGGAACCTGTGAGAGCAGGACTTGGGCACTGCAGTTGCTGCAGCGCAGGCAACTCACTTTATAATCAAGCCCTACACCTTGTGCAACCCAATAGAAATCTAAGCTTTTATTGACAAACGCAGTCATTCCTCTTGCAGAACAGATAAAGTGCTAAATGGTGTTTTGACAGCACTGTCAGTGAACTTCTTTAAACAAACTGTTTATCCCACAGTCTTTCTAGGCCTGGTCACTGAAAAATACACTTGCAGATTTATTGTGCTGGTAACTCATAGCCTCAATCTAGCAGCCCTGAGGAGTACTATGTCAATAGATGCACTAAACCTCAGAGCTTGAGGGGCATCCAGGCATTTCATTGAAGAACACAAGCTGATAATAATACAAATTTCTAGTGCCAACAACATGGATATTACTAATACAAGTGCCAGCATCAGGGAGTTGCTGAGCATCTCAGAAATAATTAATGACAAAGACAATTAGCTAGCAATGCTGCTGTCTGAAGAGGGAATGTTGAAGGAGCCTGGAGCTGGCACCAACGATGGAGCCATTGCACTCAGTTCCCTTCATCAGCTGTGCCCAGAGCTGCCAACACCACTGCAGCACTTCCCAGCAGGATTAACACCTTTTACCCTTCCAGATGGTGCTAAGATCAGCTCTCTGGATCTGCCACCCACATGGAGATAACAGCAACAAAGCCCTGCAGAGCATGTCTTGGTGCACACCCAGACAAACTGCAGAGAAGCAGGGGTCCCATCTCCAGAAGCATGCACACAGCCCTTCCCTAAACACAGTGACTGGAAAAGTCATACAATCATACAGTCATGAAGGTTGGAAAATATTTTTAAGAACAACCATCCATCAACCACTCACCTACCACCAGTATTGCCCGCTAAACCATGTCCCTAAGTACTGTATCAACCCTTTCCTTTAACACCTCCAGGGACAGAGATTCCACCAGTTCCAGGGCAGCCTGTTCCAACCTTTCCTCCCAGGAATCCGGAGACTTACACAGATCATCAAAGTGCATATATAAAACCTTATTTTTGTACATTCTGAAGTGTAGGTACTGAGTAGCATCACAAAGTTAAAAATTATTTTGAAGAATTACATGTGTGCATTATATGTATGAAAATATATTTCTGTCCATATGCATACTGTGGTTTTGCTTTCTTCCAGCATTGCTATCTGCAGCCACACAAACATGATAAGCACCAGAGAGTGAGGAAAGCTGCCATTATTCATACTGCTATTTGCGGAGTTTGGTTTGTTTGTTTGGTGATATTTTTGTCCCAGGGTCTGACAAACAACATTGCACTTGCCAAGTATTCTGGTGAGAATAGCAATGCTTCTGCAATGTCACCCAGTGTGGCCAGCAATAGTTTTAATCTCATAGGCAAGCACTTAAGTGCTGCAGTGCTATTTAAATCAGTGTGCTAGGTACAAGCATTAATATTTAATATTGAAAAGCAATATTAAAATGTGGCAGCACTGCTCATAAATAAACTCATTTTATTCAATTCAGTTCCACCACATCTGAATTTGACCTGCTGTATTGACTTTTGCAATTAAAAACAGAAGCACAAAGAAGTCAGCTACTGGAATAAAGAAACAGACAAAGCAAATACGTTGCCCTGGGGAAAATACAGCTGAAGACTGAAAAAATAACTATTATGAAAGTACGGCGTTATTAGGGTAAAACCTGAAATAGAAAACATTTATTTCAGTAGAGTTTAAGCCCGCTAAAACTGCTCTAGAGTTGTTAAAGCAGTATTTCCCTTACAAAAGATATACGTTAAAGAAGGAATGCAGAAGATCGTTTGTGTGAAGGTAGGTGAATCTCATCCATAATTAGGCTTACTGTAGGCGCACCTGGCAACTTGGAGGCTATTTTTTAAAATAAGAAGCCTGCTGACCTTGGAGCTTTTACAAATGCTGGCAAAATGGTTTCATGGCACCATTCATTCCAGCATGAATACAATAAAAGTGAGACAAGAAGAAGCACTAGGGGACTGTGGAGTACCATCAGCTTCCCACCAAGAGCAGTTCCAGGGAATCCCTCTATCCTGGATTCAGCCTGGGAAAGAAATCCTGTGAAACTCCACTTACACAAGAGCAAAAACAACTTTATCGCCAGTGTTCTTCCAGAACACCTTGCAGTCCACCCATCCAGAAACACACAAGAGGATGTCTCCAGCTTTCGATGTGCCACACACTGCATGACACCTCTCTTGTTAACCCTTTACCTTGACCCTCATACTTAATACTGGTGAGCAGGTTCCACCTGTTCAGAAACAGAAAATTACTGAGAGACAGAATGTATTTCCCTCATGAAGAAACCAAATATTTGTATGCTACAGTGACATTGCAACTCATTTCCACAAAACTGGTATTTCCTCACTGTAAGTTATCCACTCAGGTTTCCAGTGTTGCCTTTTCTCACACAGTTCTAAGACCCCACAGAACAGTTGTAGCCCCAAATGTGTCTAATGTTCCAGCTGCTCCAAACATTGGAATGTTAACTCATGATGGGCAGTGTGGTCTTTGTGCTTCATGGTGGAGGTAGATGTTTCAGGAACTCGTGAGAGCAGGATTGCAGAAATGAACAGCAGCAAAGATCAAATTAGTTTAGAAAACACAATAAGCAGCAATCCTTTTTCAGGCTTATTTAATCAAATTCCTGGTAATAGTGAAAGGACAAAAGAAAATGGCCTCAAGCTACACCAGGGAAAGTTCACGTTGAATGTTAGGATAAAGTTCTTATTAGAAAGAGTGGCCAGGCACTGAAACAGGCTGCCCATGGTGGAGGTGGAGTCAACTTCCCCAGAGGTGTTCAAGAACTGTGGAGATGCAGCACTGAGGGGCACAGTTTAGTGGGCAATATTAGTGGTAGGTGGATGGTTGGACTAAATGATCTTAGAGTTCTTTTCCAGTGCAATGACTCTATGATTCTATGAAACAAAAGATCTTCCCTGCTGCAGACATAAAGCTTGATCAACATAACACTGTGAATTTGGAACACATTAGGGTGATGGGCAAATTTGCTATGGATTAGATGCATTTCCCCATAGGCATTTTGGATCAGCATATCTTCTTTTACATATTCTTTTACATAGCAATGATCCAACCTGTACTGAGCATGTTCCCTGCCTAAGGAGGGAAATGGCACTGGACAAAAGATGGCACAGAAGCATTCAGGGAAACTAAGCTACATATCATTTCAGATTTTGTTCCTCTGCATTATGATTCAATACTTCCCAGGAGACAAGATGTGATGCCTTATACAGCAGTGATGCCTCATGCTCTTTGACAGCTGCGAAAGTAAAATTTGCATCCCTTTCATTATTGGCAGCCAGGAGGAATTATGTACAAATGAATAAAGGCACTCTCTGCCTGGTATTGGAGGCTAGTGTGTCATTGCTGTTCGCCTGTATAATCTCCTACCTCCATAAAACATCTATACCCAGCCCAAGCAAAAGTTTCTCCATGGTTGTAATGCTGCAAAATGCCCCTTGGCAGGTGGTAGAGGGAAGTGAAATGAAGGAGAATAAAACCCCTGTGATGGAGAGAGGGCAACAAGAAGTGGCACTTGGAGGCTGCTGCTTGGAGGCTTTCTCCAGGCTACTGCTGGGAAGAAGAGTGTGCTAGCTGTTGCTGCAGGGACATCTCAAATGAATCATTATTTTTCTACTCCCTGTGCAATTTAAAACTTTGCCTGCACAGGAATGAGCACTGAGTTTGATAAGGAACTGTGGTTGTGTGAAGGATGTCTCCAACGTGGAGTCTTCCATCTCTTCCCTGTCCTGGCTGAACTGGATGAGTGGAGAGAAAACCACAGATAATGAGGTATAAACCCACATGCACCCACTAAGCTTTTAGTTTAACCTGGACTCTGGGCAGATGCTTAAGGGAAAAAGGAATACACTTCCTTTACCTGCAAAAAAAAGAAAAAATCTTCATCCACAGTGCTTTGCATCTGCTGGCTGGACATGCTTGAGTACACACACTTTGGCAGTGTCATATTTAAATACGTTTGCATCTCCTGAAAAGGAAACAGGCAAACAAAGCCTCAGAAAGAAATTTTTTGAAGGCAGAAGTGTCAGAGAGCAGGGGGAAGGTTAATAAAATGTGTGAGGCAACAAAAAGACATCTGTATTTTTTCTCAGTAATAGTTGGTCATTTGCACTGAAGCAAATGAAAAAAAAAATCAAAATGAGTTATAGCATTACATACAGACATTAAGTCAGAGTTACAGTGTCAGAGCAGAGCTGAGTGGGGAACAAAATATAATACAAGTTAACAATCTGATTGCCATCAGTGTGGTGCATTGATTCACCCAAGATTTCTCCCTGAATCACTGTCCCTTTTATAGGTATGTTGACTAACTCAGCACTTTCTATCAATAGGAAAATGGTCTCATATTCTCATTATCGCTATTTTCACACAGAGACTTGCATATATTTGGCAAGGGTTTAAGGCCATAAAAGAACAAACATCTATCTGCAAAGCCAGGCATGGTGCCTCTGTGGCAGTATAGATGATGTGTGATCCCATTGGTCCTCACTGCTCATAGCTCAGACCTCCTATAGCATCTTCCAATCCCGAGGGCCAGTGCTGTTTGGGAAGCAGCACCCACACTAGATGTCTGTGGATGGCACAGGCTGTGCTGGGTACCACTGTTCTTACCTTCCCAGTGTGGGAAATGCCAGACTCCTCCTCTCCAGCTGCACGTGGCTGAAGGCCCTCCGTAGGCACATGCACTTCCTGACCACCAGTGGCATCTCTCCCTAAGATCCCACAGCTTGGCTCAGCATAGGACATAAAGTATGTTCAAAGTACCACACAGATTTAAACACTTCACCACACCAAGAACCATATGCTTGTGGTAAAACATATGCTTTACAGTCTGCATCTCATCACAGCAGTGCACCAGATCTAAAATCCTGCAAACTGTTGCAGATTTACTTTAAAATATGAGGTGAGAGCTCAGACTTCCACTTAGAGTGAGGAAGATATTGAAAAAAAAAAAAAACATAGAAAGTTGAGTAACATAAAAATTGAGAAATAGAAAACCATGTTTGATGGAAGATATAATTTTTTGACAGCTGTTACTAAAGTTTTATCATTTTTGAAAAATTAAAGGAAGAGGAACATACCACAGGACACCTTCAATTTGGAATACCTAAATCACACAGTTCACAAATAACATCTTTCTTCTGTGCTGTCAACAAGCAGTCAAGGACATATAGTAAAATATATGTTATTCAGAGATAATTCATGAAGTAATTTCTGCAATCAAAAAGCTTGTGTCAAATATTTGACATTCAAAATTGTTTTGCTCTATTTCATCTGACTAATGAACCTAAACAATGACTTTTGTTATAGCAAGGTTTAAACTTGGATTGCTGGAATAAATTCATTAGTATACTCATTTCAAAAACCCATACTGTTGCAATGCATTGGTGTAGTCCCTGCACATCTGCAGTGCAGAGAATCAGTTCTGTCTTCAGAGCTGAACAGGGCTAGTTAGGACGACCAGTAAACAGCTATCACCAAACAAGGAGTAACACAAGGCATGGATGCTCATCTTCATGGCTGCTTGCCAGCTCAACATTTTACCGTTGTAAGATACATCAAGGGCAGGCTGAGAAACACTGAGCAGATACTGCCCAGATCCACCCAGCCTCAGATCATCAGAAAGCCAAATACAGTGCAGGATCATCCACACAAGATGCCTGGAGATGACCGTAATATATAGACTCTAAAATTTCTTCAGGTGACTTTGGAAGTAAACTCAGTCTCTTCAGTTTGTGTAGGATCATGATGATAATTTACAGACAAATAACTGCAAATAAATGTTAACTTGTAAGAATCATAGGGAAGCTAAAAAAGAGCAGGGTAAGGTTTTCTACTTGTTCTCCCGTATGTTCATGTGAAGAATGGTGCACTTCAAATTGTAAAGTCATTTCTTAAGCACAGTTTAACTCATGAAATTTATTCCATAGTGTTAAGTCTAAAGAAAGGAGAATATTGGCTGGACGGACATGGTGCAGTCAAACATGCTGGTGGGAAGAGATGCCATTCAGAGACCTTGGCTTGAGAGGTTTGAGGGCCTGCTCAAATTTCATGAAGTTCAACTAGAGCAAATGTAAGGTCCTGAGTCTGGGTCAGGACAATTCTAGGCACACATATAGGCTTCTATCATTTAGTGCACACAGCATTTTCCTATCAAATAAGATAGTATAAAAAGTTCTCTTCTATACTGGTTAATTGATTATCACCCATTTTCATACCTTTTCTTCCATGTTTCAATACTGCTTCAATCATTAGTGAATACTGGATTAGATTAACTACACATCCAGTGAGTGATTAGTCCACCCAAGCTACTATGCCAAGCAAATGTCGTAAAAGTAGTATAACTTAGATTTTGCTTACATGAACTGCTTTATTTTGGTTTTATAGATTCAAATGGTTCCAATTTGTAACCATACACCCAGCCAATAAATCCTCCTTCCTTTTCCCTGAATGTTTGTCTACCTCAGAATGTGATTCCCTAACAAGGAGAATATTCACAAGATATTTGTCAACACGGAAATGCCCATTTCTACTGGAACCACTTTAGTAATCATGGGGCAACTAATGTTATTATTGATGTAATGTGACATCAGTAGTTGCTTTGGCCACGCAAATGACAGGGAATGTGTGAGAGCACTTGTACTTCAATCTTCTGAAGTACAATCTTTTCAATCTTCAAGCTTTTGTGGTACAAAATTTTGCCCAAGTGCAGCACCCAAAAGGAGAGGAAAGCTGGAGCCACATGTGCTCAGTGTGTTGCACTGCTTATCTGTCGAATTGCTGCCATATTATTGAGACAAAGACAAACTGGGAAGAGATGGGCTTTTTGGCTCTGTAGTGGGTCTAGAGGACAGTGGGGAACACTGGTGAAGGTGGTGCTGGGGTCATACATCATTGACAGTAGAATTTGTTCAGAAATAACTTCAGTCTCCAAAAAGATACATCTGAAAAATTGTTTTCTAAACAGTTCCTGTCTGTCTGAAATAAATCCTTAAGGACTAGCCTATATAATTCCAGCTTTTGGCATCTAAGGCTAGTTATATCAGACAAATTTATCTTGAATTAAACACTGTTTGCACTGAGCCAGTTTCAGTCTAGTGCTCTGGATGTAGAGAGCAGGCAGGGTGATAATGACCTACAGTTAAACATAAATTCTATTTATATATTTTAAAATGATCAAGCAAATCCATGTACACATCCTGAGTGTGACAGTCACTAATAAGCCATCACAGTTCAAATAAACCCCTTGAAAAGAGGTACTAAACATCTTAGAAGGAGCAGAGAATTGATTCTGCACAGATCTAGGAAGATAATAATAAATGCCATAAGGCTTTACAGTAACCTGTCAACTGTAAGGCACCGTGCAAATGGAGCAGATCATAAAGGACATTTTAGCCTAGCTTCTAGCAAAGTTTATGAATCTAAGTTTGTACTTGCCAAGAAGGGAGAAAATACATGGGAAGGCAAAATACATTAATCATTGTATTATAACACTACTCATAGCCATTCCCTTTGTGATAGATTTTTTTTTCTAGATCTGTGCATAGCTATGTGATATGTCTTGATAACACAAAAAAAAATCACATGTTGCCCAATATAGTAACAGTGTTGATTCTCTCACCTGAGTTAAAAAAAAATGAAGACTTGGC
>VXAB01007730.1:123515-139668 GCA_013399175.1 Odontophorus gujanensis
TATTTTATATTTGTTTGTTTGTTTTAATTTTTCCAGACAGGAGAACTTCTGTATCAGCAAAATGAGTGCTACAGCCAAAAAGTTTGAACCTGCACAATAAACTGTCCTTTGCAAATGGTTTTGGAATATAGCCTGAAGTAACTCTCTGTTTACAGACAGTAGTGATGTGGGATGAATATTCGCTTCTAAGTAATCATTCATCTCATATACTATATTATTCAGAAAAAATATGTTATGGATTGTCAAAATTTAATCCTAAAGAGTGTAACAAATTCTAAATCACATTTCTTTATCAATCAAAAGAACTTCAGAATGATAAAAATTCATTTTGCCAAATGTGAAATTGCACAGATACCAAAGCAAAAATGACTTCATTTGCTAAAGTATGTAAACAATACATACCTTGAAGAAAAGCTATGTTTTGACAAGTTAAACAGTTTATTCTATGGTCAAGAAAGTCCTTGTCTGGAAATAAATCCTAGACAAGCAGATAATTTGAACATGATTTTGGTACATCATATATTTGATCTGGGGCATGACTGCACATTACCAGAGTGAATAAGCAGTTGAAATAGGCTAATTTTGTTCTATTCTCTTCTGTTCTCTACTTACCTGAAAATCAGGATGGTAATTTAAGGTCTCAAGCTTGATGGCAGGGCAGAATTTATTTGTATGAAGATTATTGTAGGCTGACAAACAAGAAGTATTTGTGCATGTATTATTTAAGATTTTTGTATGATTTTTACTTGATTAAAGTATCGTTTTAAATAACAATGAAAAAAATCACAATGATTGAACTTTCACCTCAGAAAGCAGAACATATAATTTGGTAAGACACATTTTGGAACAGGGAGCAAGGAAGAATGAAGAATTCAGCTTACAATCAATGTAGATAAAGTATATGTTGTATTCACCTAACCTCACTCAACATGGGGAGATCTTTAAGATCACCTAATAGAGATGCAGTCTGATTTATGTCACTCCACAGCAGGGACATGAAATGCCCTCTCTAAGAAAAAGGGGACAAAGCATGATTCTAGGAGCTTCAGGAACCCCCTCCTATGACTGGGGACACAGCTTTTCCTACTGAAGGCAGATTGAGTCCCTACAGGCCCCACCATCAATATGCTTCCTGGCCATTCATGTTTTCCATTTCTCCCAGTCACATCCTTCTGGGAAGCCTGGGGAATGCCAGCTAACTGCTGCTTTGGAGCATCTCCAGGTTTGTCCAGACCTCCACTTGCATTGGATGTGTTCAAGTGTTATATTCTCAGTTTTTTCATAAATCCCATGGAATAAATACCTCCCTTTGACACAGATGGTGCTGCAATTACTCAAACAAGAAGGCAAAGACGTTGTACTAGACAACAGTTGAGTACAGAGAATGAGAGCCCTTAAAACACTGTTTGTGTTTACCTTAAAGGGAGTTCAGTATGCTAACTTGAAGATGTGTATACGACTTAAGGGCTCTGGGCTGGTTAGCCAGAACCTTGATCTTTCTCCAAACAGGGAGAATCAATAGGATTTTACTCACTGTAAATACTGCTCATTCACTGTTTCCGCAAATCTTGTTTTAACTCTTATATTTACAAATGTAAAACTGTGCACACATGATCAAAATCAGGCAGAAACTTGAAAGAGGAGAAAGCAGCACCCCAGGTCTGCTGGGCAGGACACCAAGTGATATACTCCCTCTGGTACAACACTTGCTGTCAGTGGTCATCAGGCTTGAGATCATAAATTACCATCCTGATTTTCAGGTAAGTAGAAAACAGAAAAGAATAGAACAAAATTAGCCTATTTCTACTGTTTACTCACTTTTGTAATGCGCAGTCATGCCCGAGATCAAATATATGATGTACCAAAATCATGTTCCAATTACCTGCTTGACTAGGATTATATTTTAAATATATATTTTTTATATTTTTTATATTTTTATTACTTAATTTGTATTATAATATTACATAATATATAAATATAATATTATATAATATTACTTATATACTTGTTTTATATAAATAGTAGTAGACACATAGACATAATAGAATCATACAATAGAATCATCAAACCATTTGAGTTGGAAAGAACCTTTAAAGGTCATCTAGTCCAACTCTCCTGCCTTACACAGGGACACCTACAGCTAGATCATGTTGCTCAGGGCCCTGTCCAGCCTGACCTTGAATGTTTCCGGGAAATGGGCACCCTCTGCTTCTCTGGCAACCTGTTCCAGCACCTCACCAATCTCACTGTAGAAGACATTTTATTTGTACAATTTAAATCTTCCCTCTCTTAGTTTGAAACCATTTCCCCTTGTCTTATCACAGCAGAGCCTGCTAAAGAGTCTGTCCACTTCTTTCTCCAACAGGTCCATGCCTCTCCTATACTGAGAATTCCACATCTGGACACAGTACTCCAGGTTAGGTCTCACCAGTGAAGAGTAAGGGGGCAGGATCTACAAATCAAGTCCATATCTTTCAAATTTGGAGAGAAGGATGACCTTGGCAACCCTGCCAGAGGCCTTACTGAAGTCCAGATAGATGATATCAGTGGCTCCTCCCTTGTTCACTGATGCAGTTACATCATCGTAGAAGGCCATAAGGCTGGTCGGGCAGGACCTGTCCTTGGTGAAACCATGCTGGTTATCCTGCATCACCTCTCTCTCTTCCATGTGCCTTAGCATACCTTCCAGGAGGACCTGCTCCAGGATCTTCCCTGACACAGAGGTGAGGCTAACAGGTCAGTAGTTTCCAGGCTCATACTTTCTGCCCTTCATAAAACTGGGTTCTAAATTGCCTTTTTTTTTTTTTTTCAGTCACTTTTTTTTTAATATCTCGAATTTGTCAAAATCATGGGTTGTTTTATATTCTCATATCTTTGTCAGTGCAGTTGTGACTACATTCTGCATTACATCAGCTTTGCAAGTGAAAAATAATGTATGCAGGAATCTAACACTATAAATTAAAATTTTCCTTGCCTTCTAGCATACCAAATATTTGTAAAAGGTAACATGAACAATTAAATATATCTTCAAAAAACCCTTCTCACAGGGAAAATTAATAGGCAAGGTTGTGTTTTTGGGAATGCTATTACTGTATTAATCCATAACTGAGTTCTGTTGCTTTCCAAAATCTCTGATCGAACTATTGAGTTTATTAGATATGCCTTTATAAGACTCAAACATACAGAACACTGTTGATAAAATCTTAAGTCAAAATCAATTGAACAAATTTCCTTTGGACAGAAAAACTGAGTAGGACCATAATAAGTGGGGGGTATAAAAGAGTATGACATCCTCCTAGGCATGGATGCCTAACTATTACAGGCTTTATCCTCCAACTCTGATGCGCCAGCTTCCAGTGGGCCAGCAGTGATGCTCACTGCCACAGCAATCACAGCCACAGTCACTCATCTTTTCCCCAGACAGATTTTTCAAAGTATGTCCCTGAAGGGGATGTCTTCAAACAGCTTAGTCAGGACTGAATTTAGCAACTCACTTTTTGACCCTGAAACAAGGAAAATTTGAGTCAGCAAGTCTGCAGTGACCATGTTCCTACTGACTTCTTTGCTTAAAGAAGCATCGTTGGCAGCATGAGTTACTTAATCATGACATTAGAACATCTCTCCTCAGTTACCACCCAAAAGGACCACAGCTGATGTAGCAATTGCCTTATTTGTTTTCTCTGGAGTTAAAACAGAAATTTAAGCCTTTCTTTTTTCTTTTTTGCGTTAGGTGTAGTAGCATTTCAGAAAAGATACTCCTTCCCTGGTAGAAGCACAGTACATCAACAGACCAATTTCATCCCCTCACAGATTGTTTTATACTCAATTAAAAATAGGATTTTTATGGATAAAGTATACTTCTGAAGCAAGAGCTTTTGGTACAGGCAACTATACTCCTCTGTTGTTATTGCCTGTGACTGCAGCCAAATGCAAGCCCTACAGCCAAGCGCAAGCTGTCCCTCTGTTGCGTCTGTGCCCCTGGTGTTTGGAGCTGTACTGCTGCCCAGCACTGCAGCATACATGCCCACACAACCACTGCCAGCATCCAGCTGACCAGGAAATTAAAGACAAGGCTGTGACTCAGCAAAACATTAATCAAACTAGAAGGGTATATGAGAGCAAACCAAAGAGTAAACGTCAAGCGAACTCAAAGCCAAGACACTAAGCATCCAAGAAAGCCACCACTTTTCTGCAGAAGGATATTCTTCATTAAAATGGTATAATTCATCATCAGCTGTTAAAGCTGTGAAAATAAAAACAGTTGTCAACACATCAATGTCTGAAAGGCTAATGCTTATTTCTTTCTTCCTACGTGCTCAACAAATTTAAAAAGATAGCAGCATTAGCACTTGGTCTTACACTGTATTATTACTTCCAGCCCCAGATCTATCTCCCTAAATGTTTTTTAATGCACAGGCTTCACACAAGCTTGGCTTTGGCTAGGCTGCCAGCTGCCCCCATTAAATCTCCAGCTCAGACTTCAGCTCATTCCTGAATTGAGGTCAATTCCAGGAAGCGAGAAATGTTTCAGCCATCCAATTTTGGGTCACCTTACCTTGAAGAGAGGGGAATGATGGTGAGCGTGTTTGTCCTTTCTCTCACAGGTGAGTTAACAAACCTCTGAATCCATGTGGGCCTTGGAGGCAGCAAAGTGGAAATGTTTATGATGTTTAGAAGCTTGAGGACCCACAGAAAACAAGGGGGTTTCCAAGTACACTGGGAGGCCAGGCCAACTTGCTGTCCCAAGCCAACACCTTCTTAGCCTGCTTCCTACTTCCAAGATCCAAAGGCCCACCCCGTGTAGCAAAATTCACCCCGTGAATTTACTCCATGCAGCATCTGATTAGCCTCAAAGGAGAGTGAATCTCAAAATGTCATCTCCTGCAAACCATGCTGACCTATACCAACCGAAGATCTGCCTTCTAAAGGCTCTCAAGGGAACATTGATTGGATCAGCATATGACCTCCTCCATCACAGCTGCCTATTCAAGGGTAACTGTAGGGTAAGGAGTGAATGGGGATGTTAGCACTATGTCAAAAACATGAGGTACAGCAGAGTCTAAACCTTATGTTTCATGACATTTATCTTTCAGTAGTACCCAAGTCAGAAATGGGGAAGTCACTGCAAGTCACAGCTGTTTCCTGCCTCAGTAGAGGGCTGCCTGTAACACTGAGCACATTACTCTTGCTTCTGCTCACTTTGTTTTGAGCTATTAGCTTTTGTTAAGAGTTTTGTGTAACAAATTCTAAGAAAACAGAAACCACCTAGACTAGTTATAAAGGGAAAAACAAAACTAAAGCATGAGCACAATATTTACTGGATCTCTTTTTTTTTTTTCCATTACTACTAGCTTTTATATTCATAATTAGAGTCTCATCTCAGACATCCTCCATGCCACATCTTGGTGACCCATGGCTTGTACAAGCCTCCATTTCATATTACCAGTGGACATAGGTAAATACCCAAGGTAACAGAAATTGCTGAAAGCCACTGCCAATTTCAGTCACTGTTGCCCAGTGAGATTGTGGAGCTGCTGGAATGGGTCTGGAGGAGCAACATAAAAAGGTCAGAGGACTGGGACACCTCTCTTAAGAAAGACAGCCTGAGGGAGTTGGGCTTGTTCACTCTGAAGAGAAAGGTCCAAGAAAGACTGCATTGCTGACTTATAATATTTAAAGGAAACTTAAAAACAGGAGGGAAAACAACTTTTCTTGCACAGATGGTTAATGATAGAACAAGGAAAATGGCTTTACACTAAAATAGGGGAGATTTTGATTAGATGTCAGGGGAAAAACTGGCAGGGAGAGGGTTATGAGGTACTGAGGCAGTCCAGAGGGACTGTGGATGTCCTGTCCCTTGGGTCCAGGTTGGATGGGGACCTGGGCAGCCTGATCTTGTGGCTGATAACCTTGTCCACAGCAAGTTCATTGGACCTCAGTGATCTTTAAGGTTGCTTACAACTCAAGCCATTCTAAGATTCTATGACAGTGGCCATTTATTAGCATAGATGCACATTCCCTCACAAAAGACATGTCTGTCCCCAAACACTGTACTCCCACTGACTCCAGGGAGCCTCAGCAGATGCCCTTTTCCTCCAAAATTGAAGTATCAGAGTTATTAACTATGAATCGCTCTGGCCTCATTTAAATTACCAGTCAGGGTGATTTTTATGGGAATCCTGCCCTCTGTTGATCCACCTGGAACACTTCACCAAGGCACTGGGGCTAGCTGAAACATGTATACTTTTTATAATTGTTTCTCATTTAGGAAACTGTTGTTTGATTTATTTGTTTTGTGTCTTGAAGATAGGTTTTCAGTGAACCTGTAACTTAGGTTGGACAAGGCTGGGGCAGGATTGTACTGATTTCAAAAAAGATTTCCTTGTTACCGCTTTGAATAAAGGAAAATTTTCTAAAACAAAAAAATTAAACTTCACAAAGTATCTGGATTTCATCTATGTTCCTTCAGAAATTTGTCTTCTGCAGATCATAATTCTAACAAGTATTTTATCCCAAAATAAATCAGAGGAGGCTACGAAATCATACATGTCTAACCAAATGACTTTCTCCTTGGTGGTTTTCTTTAAGTAAGGATCTCCAAGCAAGTGTGTTATCTCCAAAGCATTTTTCATTCTGCTAACCAGAAATGCACGACTTTGGCTTGCCTTATACCAGACATATCACTGCACCACATGTAGCCACTCCAAGTGCTCTTTCTGGCTCTCTGCTATCTAGCCTTTTCTGTCCAGACCCTCGTATTGTGTTCATTATGAAGATTATTAGTATAATTGACACCAAGACTTTCTGAAGTCTCGCTGCTTAGATAGAACATTTTCTTTTGCGGAGGATCCCTTTGATCTACTTCACACCACAGTTTTCTTTCCAGTTTTTTCCCAAGTTTGTCACACTTCCAGCTGTAAGCTACTCTTCCCAACAATCAGCTGCAGACAGGTTATTTAATATCCTCTTATTAGCAGATATAACTGCTTTGGGCACTGATACGAAACTTTAACATATTTCCTTCATTCTGTTCCAAGCAAATTGGCTATAGAGTATACTCACAGGCACATACATGCATGGCTAATATTTGAGGAGTTCTATGCAGGCTTGCTGTTTCCATCTCGCATGTGAATAAGATATTTCTTATCAGAGACTGGGACATATAATCAACTTGAAATAAAGCTGAGGTGGTTCAGACTTACAGACTTCAAAGCCAAGGACTCTGGCATTTGCCCAATAACAGTACTCGCTGATGATCAACAGAAAGACAAAAGTTTTGCAAGGATCCATTAAGTTTTGGAAATGTTTATTAAATGTTGGAGATATGATTTTAAGTTGATGCACTAAGTCTGACCCCTTGTTTGCCTTGCTGCTATTGCCCAGCAAGAGACAAAGCAGTCTGCTAGGAGGCAGCACTGGCTTTCCCAAGACTCACCTTTGTCTACCCAGAGAAAATACCATCTAATGCCCAAAAGTGACTGGGCATTAATTGGGAGGGCATACGAGGGGAGATTGAAATGTCTTCACATCCTTCCCTTTTTGTCCCTCACATCCTGGGGCAGATGGGACTGCTGATAGACAGCCTGGAGCCATGTCCTACTCATCATGCCTAGACAAGAAACACAAGGCATGACTAACACAAAGGAAGCAGCCAGCCTCAGCTTATATTCCTGCAGAATTACCATAGCCCAAAGGGAAAATGAATATTGATTCCCAGCCTTTAGAGACTGCAAAGTTTACATATTTATGCTAGACCACTGAGTTACATTCAAGAGAATTGTAGACTGTGATGATAGCTTCATTTGGCACATACAGTGCAATCTAAGTGAACAGGTCACTGCAGTGAGACACTTCAGTGCCACTCAAAGTCCCATTGAGAAGGAACCATCTCTCTGCTCGAACAGAAGAAACTACCTATGGTATAATGGGCACTGTTGTCAGAAGTGGCACAGAAGCTCAGCAGCAAGAGACATGCTCATAGGATTCAGTATTAGAAAAAAATTACTGGCTTCTTGCTCATCTTGTCCAGGAATTTTATATAGTAATTGATAAAAAATCAAACACCATAAACTAGCAATTGCCACTGCGGAGTTCAGATACTTATTCAGAATAAGTGACTACATGCTATGTTCTATTGTGCACAATGGAGTATATCAGCTGTATATTTATGCAGCATATATCTGTAGTCTCACAAATATACATACTGCTTTATTTTCAAGAGTTGAGCATGAGAAAAATAATTTGGGAGAGAGTACACTAAAGATAACAGACTTCTTTTACGACTTAACCCAAGAAGTCAAAGTTTTCCAATATTTTGTAATATGTTCAATCTCTGCTAACTAAAATCACCTTTGGTAATCAAAAGGTAACCTAATGATCTACCTCACTGACTAATTTATTGAAGTTGCAGCTCGGAAGAAGAGTGTGGAGGTCCCTCATCCATCCTGTTGAACTCAATTCTGACTCACTAGCCAGGAAAAGTAAATTTGGACACATTATCCCACTCATTTGTCTAAGGACGCATTTTCAGCCTCAAGTTCTGATTACTCTGATAGGAAATTTGGTTCTAAAAGTCAATTACTTTCATCTACAGCCATCATTCCAATTCTGGATGCAAGTTAGGAACACCAACACCCACAAGGAATGAAACTCTGTGGTTTGTTCTGCTTCTGTCTCAGTCAAACTCCAAACTGAATTTCTCTGTGGATAGAGGTTGTGAGGCTTCCAGGCCAAGGAGATATGATTGCATCCTGAAAAACAGGATTCTTCCATGTTCTGGGATTTTTTTCAGTGCAGCTTTTGCTTTCTTTATACATGTATGCTGACCCTAGTCCAGCTTCTGCATGCCTCAGTGGGGAAATATATTAGGGGAAAAATCTTTAATTTACAAGATTTTTGAAGAAAGGACTGCCTTTCTTTTACTTCCCATACAGCACTAGGTAGGCTGTCAGCTCCTACACAAGAGGCAGTTGCATTTCTAGGCAAATACAGGAAGCTCTCTTGCTTTGCACTCAGAGCCATCAGTGGCTCAGTTCTCCTTAAGAAGAAATCTCTCATACTAACATTGGGTCATTTGCATGGGCCTCTTCCCATGCTTCACTTAGAACAGATGAGAGCTAGAGTTGTAACTGGCACTGACTAGGCTGTAAATGCCACAGATGTAAATTCAAATTCCCTCATCTTTCTTGGATATCTACACAAAAGTTTTAAGAAGAAAAAAATTAAAAAGAAAATAAACACTGGTATTATTGCTGGCAGCCATTGCTGTGATGAGGTTTTATTTTTCCTTGTAAGAGCCTGATGTGTCTCGGAAATTATGGTGATATACACCCATGCCCCTACCTACACATAACATACAAATTTAAGTGCCAACAGTCCTCTTAAAATGGGTACTATTTTATCACAGTTTCTTTTTTAGCTATTTCTTTTAATTAAGCTTCATTGAAGGCAAAGGTGAATATCAAAGGCACCCACTACACAGCAATGCAGCAAGGATAGTATGATACATAACATTTCAAAAGAGGTAGTATTTTTACAACATTGCCATTTACTAATATTTTGCAGTACAAATGTCTTGTTCGACAACACACAGACATGACAGTGGATCAGCAATTTTTCTCAAGGTATGCAGAGTTCTTTACAAAAATCAAAAAAAGGTCAGATTCAGAACACTGCATTAAAAAACACGCAGAGATAATTAGCTCGGAGACTTGATATCAGTTTGCCCTTGAGACTGGCCTCTAACCAAAAGGTCTGCAGCAGATGAAATTCCTGCTTCTCTGTTGTCTGGCCCTTATGGCAGAAATTTTCCCATATCAGATTTCGTCAAACAGTACTGGAACAGACTGGCCAAAGAGGCTGTGAGATGTCCATTCATGGAGAGGTCCAGAGCACTCCATGGGTGTGCTTTGCACAGGGGTCAGGTTGCAGACCCCTTTGGATCATCAGTCTGAAGTATGGTGGGGATTCAGCTCCTCCTTCGGCTTCCCCACATTTCTGCAGGCCATTTTTCTGACTTGATTATTAAGCTACCTTCTGTTGCATCCCATGACACTAACTGAAATGAGCATCCCTGGTACTTCAGTATGCCTGGAAGGATGTCTCATCAGCATGTGTTCAATCATTTCATGGCAAATGCACATTAAATTCCCCCTGTTGTCAGTTCTTCAATCAACTCCAACAAGACAAACTTCAGGACTGGTGGGCAGGGATAAGAAAAAACACTATTTCTTTTCTGAATTTTGGAAGTTGTTTGTGTTTGTTTTTTTTTTTTAAGACCAAACATCTTGCTGACTGAATTTGGAGCTCCTAAATTCCAAAGAAGAAAACTTATCTCAGGTTTTAACAGTTCAGGAACAGAGCCTACTCCTTGCTCTTTTCTTGGTCAAAGCCCAGGCTGGGGCTGAGGGCAGGGAGCCACAGCCTGCTGAAGCCCAGGGGCCACAGATCTCATGAGGTGATTCCTCTCCTTTGTTAAACTTCAAGCACTTCTGCACACTCACTGAAACTGTGAAAGCTGCTAAAACATCCTTTTCCTCCCAGCAACCTCTGTCTTCTTTCAAGTTCTCCCAGTATCCACCTCCCTCTGGAATCCCCCTTTTCCCTCTTCTCCTCACCACCATCTCTACCACCTGAGATGTTGCTACATGGTGTGCTTTACTCTGCAGGGCTTCAAGAGCTTTTCTAAAAAGCCAGTATCTCTGGTTATTCCTCTTTGTCTTTGCTTTCCACAAACTCCCCAATTCCCTCTCACTAAGTCATTGTGACCAGAAGTGCAGATAATGTTTGAGCTGAAGCTGTGCCACTCAATCCTTTTACTGAACTGAGACTTTTTCAACAGTGCTCTTCCAGATCACCTTACTATCTACTATGCCCTTGGGACCACTAAAAGCTATGGAACAGATGTTCCAGAGAGCTACCCACAGAGATGCTTAACTCAGAAAACAGTAATTATATTCCAGCTGCATGAAAAACACATAGTAATTAACTATGACAGCACTGTGTGGATTAACGTAATTGAGGCTTATTATGATGTTTGCTTAGTTTTCCTAAACCGTCAGTCAAGTCCTGAATAACAGGAAAAATCAGCTTGCTTTAAAACATACAGTTTCTTTTCTGTGCAGGAGTTAATGAATAATCTGCATGAAAAAATTTATTCCTTAACTTTCTCAAGATTTAAAAGCACGAATATCCCAGCATCAGACTTTGAGAAGGAGTTTGAGTAGTTCCAGAAATGTGTACTATTTGTTGTCTTTTTATATATATATTTAGGGTCAACACTAATGTCTGCAAATCTGTTTTGCCTTGGTATGTATCAGATGCATAACACTGATGCTATTTTTATATGCTTATCACAGTAATTCAGTTTGCAGTTAATATTTGAGAAAACATATTTTGATTGTTGTTATATCAAGGAGGAATTTTAAAGTGGCTTATAATGGCCAGTTGTTAAGGTATATTTTAAAAAGAAATGTTATTGCGCACTAGGCCAATACAAGACAAGCAGCAGTCACGTTAGCAACAGCATTCTCTAAAAATGAACAGTAGCTGCTAATAAAATGGCTGTTGAATCTTTCGCATTCTGCTTGTTTAGGCATCTTATGGAAGGGATATTTTGCTGTTTCTACATGATTACACAGAAACTAAACTTACAATTCTGCTTGACTTCTTTGATTGTTTGCCTTCAGAGCTAAAAGGTGTAAGGCATAGAATTAATTCAATTTGTTGCTTGAAATCTCATCGATAATGGAATCCAAATAAGGCTTCAGAACTGTTGGAGCAGCAATTGAATAGAGTCAGCTCTGTTAAGTAAATGGGATGCAGCTGCAGAAAAAGCATATCTCAATATCACAGTCTGAGCAAAGGTATTTTGATGAAGAGCTACACTACCTCACAATATTATACAAGCTAGATAACAAGTTTATCTGATGGGGTGTAATCAGTGACATCAGGGGAAAATTCTTCAGCCTAATTTTTTCTATATCTATAGCAAATGACCAGAAGACAATAAGTTTCAGTTTCATCAATTCTTTGTGTGTACTGGTTGCACAAAGGACCAAGGAATGTCTTTTGAGACCTTAATTGAGGAGTACTATCATATTTGCCACGCCTCTGATTATGCATTATTTTGTCACTCCAAAACAGAAGTATCTGCTGAGAACTGTATCGTAGAAAAAACATACTAGGACTATATCACCCGTACAAAAATCCTGTATACAAATGAGAGGTGCTGAAAAAGAAAGGTTAATTCTGATTTCCACATCACAGTCTTGTAAACCTGCAGATAGGGCCCTCATTTTAGGGGAAAGCTGTTACAGCTGTCTCCAACTACGACTTCTGTTGTTTTTTTCTAACATATTCAGTAGTCAGAGTGCTTCCTGTCATTATGATAAAAGGCACAATGTAATAACAGAAATGTAAACACAGTATGAATTTACTGGAGAGGTATCCAAATTACCTAGGAACAGTGCAATATTTGGATGGTTTTATTTTGAATAATTGTTTAATGATCTAGTATTTTAAACAGTGATGGTAGAATTATTTGAGACTGCTATGGTTGCCCTTCAGTGAGAGTTACTAATGATGTAAGAGCTGGTAGCCCTGGCAGAAGTCTGCAGGGAACCACAGGAGAAGAAAGTGAACATTTCTATGGAAATACACTTCTTGTATAAGCCATGCTAAAGGAAAGTTGTGGAAAAAGAGGTTTCATGATGTCTAGACCTGCAGTGGCTGCCAGATGGCAAATGCTCAAGAGATCAAGAATTGGTTAGAAGCTACCAGTCTCCCAGAACAGATCAGCGTGATGAATTTCTGGAATTCCAGAAAAGGCTGATTTTGACCATGGAAACCATCTCTCCGCCCAGGTTTTTAAAATATTATATGAAACACTTGGCATCGCCCAACAACTGAATGACCCTATCACTCACAGTCATCAGGGAAAACTGGAGAAGTGAGTAAAAGCTTGGAAAACACTATGTCTAAAATTTGTGCAGAAACTAGCCTGAAGTGACTGGGTGCCACCTGTGAAAGGTTAACAGTATGTGTTAGAAATAGAGAAGTACATAAAGTTCTCCCAGTATTAAGCTCAACTACAACAACCAGTGACTTTGGGAAGCACCCCTATAAACTAGGAGATCACATACATACAAAAGTGCATAAAAAGAAAGAGCAGTAAAGCCCTAAAGGGTAAAAGCTTTTTAAATTTTATTTATTTTCATTATTAACCTCATTTTCTGAAGCATATGTAAAAGGAAAAATACTTTTCCAAAGCCCTAAACAACTTGGCTCCTGGGGCAGGGAGTGCTTCAATCTGCTTCTTTCATACTGTCTTCTTGACGGCAGGGACACAAAACCTGCCCTGTCCTTACAACTCTGCCTGTGCTGCAAACACTGTGCCATGGCTGGATAGGAGGGGAGTACAGAGCCCAATGGAAGAGGTGCAGGGAGCCAGCTGAAACTGCAAAGTAATCAGCTGAATAGAAACAAGTCCTACAAAACTTAATAAGAACACAGAGGTGTGGCAAAGAACACATGACAAAAAAAGAGGTGCCCAGAGGTGTCAAGGCACAAGGCACCTGGCCGTGAGTCTGGGGGTTCTCCAGTTTTATTGCAGCTCTTCACTGACCATTGCTACAAGACCAGATGGGGAAACTGTACATAGGGGCATCTTGAACAGTCTCGTTAAAGCAAGTTCCTGTCCATTTACTTTCCTGATATTTATCCAGAAGAAACTTCATCTCAAACATTTGCAGACAGCATGTTTTGAACTACTTCCTCATTTAATTATTGAATAGAAATTGGATTACTGTGGAAATGACGTCATGGCAGATGAAAAGAGATCACTGAGCAGCATACAGAAAAGGATGTCAATGCTGCCAAGTAAGATGAGTTCCCATAAGAGATGCCTGCATCTATTTTAAGGCCTTAAACAAGGTTAAAAATAAGTCTAACAAAGTGTGTGATCAAGATCCTCCATGTCAGGCCCCACTCCTGCTGTTTAAAATCAGGTGATGGCAAGCAAAGAGTATGTCTTGCCACGAAGATTTTCTCTCCCCCAAGACTTCCCTACCAGAGGCTGAAGAATGCTTTAGCTCATGACCCATCAACTGCTGAAGGCCAAGAGGGTGCACAGATCTTTGCCAAGGCCCTGCTGTTTAACATCCTTCTTCATTTCCAGTAAGCTCAATAACATCACCCTACATGGCAAAAGAGTTGTTGCTTTCTTCTCTTATTCTCAGTAGTGCTGGAGATCAGGCACAACTCATTTGCAAAAGACCACAGAGATCAGCTTAACACATAATCAGCTTAACACATAATAAAATAGTTAGGGAAATTCAGTTATTCCAGCCAGGGAGCAGAAGCCTCACCATATGCCACAGAAGTAGCAATCAGTTTGTTCAAACACCCATTGCACTAAGAAATTTTGCAATGAAGAGATTACAAATCAAGCTGTCAATAAAGCACATAAGTCTCTGCTGCACAAGAAGGACAGGGAGATGGCACTCCTGACACAGGGAAAGTCACTGTCACATTTAACCAGGCTGGTCACTGTGACCCCAAATGACACCCAAATGACTGCCACACTCTTACAGGGGGCAGGTTCAACTGGAGCCAATCTTAGCTCAGAGATCTGAATCAGTGGCAAGATTATCTTATAACAGTTGCTGTTACACTGAGATGATCAAGATGCTTGAAGAGGACATAGACAAAGAGACTAGAAATGTTTCCCAATTAACTACTAATTATATGTAAGTGCAGCAAAACACAGAAAGACGTAAGTGGTGATACTTCATATCGGTGATTAATGCACCCAATCACTTACTCTTTTAAATCCAACAGGTACATGCCTTGATGGTGAGAGAGACAGGATGGGGGCAATTGGGTCTTCTTTCTTTTTTAGTCTTTTATAATGGTATGCTATCTGAACATTAAATCCTATGTAAGTACACAGGCATTGCACAATACGTCTTATTAAAATAAGTATATTTTACACTGAAATCATCCTAGTTTTAGGTCACCATAACTTAGTTCTTAATTAATAGTTTCACATAAGCAGTTACTTTACTTCTAAAAATCAGTAATTTGTTTAGGAAACCAGCTTCTGTCCCCTGCCTCCATTCTCCTGACTAGGTGAAGCCAGAGAATTCTGGGCAGAAATGCTTCATGCCTTTCTGCTCGACCTGAAGGAAACTCTTTTTTGCCTTGCTCTTGCTCTTGTAACACACAACTAGGTGTGCACTCAGAAAAAGCAAAAGCCATGGAATTATAGAATCAGCAATGCTGGAAAAGTCCTACAAAATCATCCAGTCCAACTGTTCACATATCACCAATAGTTCTCTCTAAACCATGTTCCTCAACACAACATCTAAACATTCTTTGAACACCTCCAAGGGTGGCGACTCCACCATCTCCTTGGGCAGCCTATTTCAGCACCTGGCCACCCTTTCAGAAAAGTATTATTCCCTAAAGTCGAGTCTGAATGTCCCCTGGTGCAACTTGAAGCCATTCCCTCTAGTCTTATCATCCAGAGTTACCTATTTCTTCAGTACGGCTAAAAATCAGTTACCAGATTTCACACGAGAGAAAAGACCAACCCCCATCTCTCCACAACCGCCCTTCAGGTAGTTACAGAGAGCAAAAAGGTCCCCCTGGAGCCTCCTCTTCTCCAGACTGAACAATACCAGCCCCCTCACCCCCTCCCCGCCAACAGCGTCAAGAAGTTNTACAAAATCATCCAGTCCAACTGTTCACATATCACCAATAGTTCTCTCTAAACCATGTTCCTCAACACAACATCTAAACATTCTTTGAACACCTCCAAGGGTGGCGACTCCACCATCTCCTTGGGCAGCCTATTTCAGCACCTGGCCACCCTTTCAGAAAAGTATTATTCCCTAAAGTCGAGTCTGAATGTCCCCTGGTGCAACTTGAAGCCATTCCCTCTAGTCTTATCATCCAGAGTTACCTATTTCTTCAGTACGGCTAAAAATCAGTTACCAGATTTCACACGAGAGAAAAGACCAACCCCCATCTCTCCACACCCGCCCGTCAGGTAGTTACAGAGAGCAAAAAGGTCACCCCTGAGCCTCCTCTTCTCCAGACTGAACAACTCCAGCTCCCTCAGCCATTCCTCATAAGGCCTGTGCTCCAGACC
>VXAB01007730.1:139773-221524 GCA_013399175.1 Odontophorus gujanensis
CACCTCCCTGGGCAGCCCATTCCAGCGCCTGATCACTCTTTCAGAGAAGCAGCACTTCCTAACATCCAGTCTGAATTTCCCCTGGCACAGCTTGAAGCCATTCCCTCTCATCCTATCCCTAGTTACATGAGAGAAGAGGCCGAGCCCCAGCTCACTACAACCTCCCTTCAGGTAGTTACAGAGAGCAAAAAGGTCCCCCTGGAGCCTCCTCTCCTCCAGACTGAACAATACCAGCTCCCTCAGCCACTCCTCGTAAAGAGTGTCATGAAGTTCCTCCATAAATCACAAAATGGAGAACTGTCCATCAGGAATGAGTGATGGGCTGACAAACATTAATATTGCAGAGAAACATGCATAATATGTGTCATACTGTGAACCTAGTGAAGAATCAGTCCACATCAGGCCAAGATCTTTGGGAAGCAGGATATTTTCATGCAGAAGATTTGAGAGCTAAAACACACAACTCAGGGGGCAGCATGTGTAATTCTGCCTTATATCCACAGGTGTCAGTGAAGGATCAGGAGGACTTCTGAGTCGTCTGTAGCAGAAGATAACAGAGCTGAGTAGCACTACGTAGTTAAGTTCCAGGGCTGCAGGGCCACCATTGCAGGATAAAACACGTCAAAAGGCAAGGCTTACTGGCAAGCTCAGTGGAGGTAACTCCAGACATGTGCAGGGCTGTGCACATAGGTAAAACAATTCTCTTCTACACCAACTCTGGTGCCACAAAACCTGATCGGATGTCTCTTTCTTCCGCAGGAGACTCCTGCAGTTTCCCCTTCCTGCAGCTTCTATCATGTGTTGAACCTTCAGTGTGTTTTCTCTTCTCTCCGCTGGGCTTGCAGGGGACCTTCCTCTTCTAAGCGTGCTTCCTCCACCTGTGCTGGTAATTCTTACCTTGTTTGTGCTTTTCTACACATACATCACCAGGCTTCTACTCAGTAACCAGAACAATTGGGGAAAGGGCAGAAGGCACTGTCTACCCTCTGTGCCTCCATGTTTCTATCAGAGGGCTGCAGTGATGTGCTGTGGCCTGGCATGATTCACCCTTGAGCTAAGCATAAGAAATAAATAGGATGCAGCTGGAGGTGAGGCATGCACATGGGCTCCTGCTCATGTGGACTGAAGTACTGCAGGAGAGTATGCAATCCATGCTGAAATATATTAAAATTTTCCAGAGAAAATCAACATTTCTAAAATAGTTCAATTTTCCATCTAATGTAAGCAAGAACAAAGGTGTGCTAACTTCTGCATCTTTTGAAAAGTTCACATTACTTCCAGTTTGTCAACGGTTTACGGGCAGGTTTGGCCCAGTTCCGTGACAATTGGTGCAGGGGACCCACGGACCCACGCCCCAGGAAAGGGGAAGGGGGAAAAGGAAAAGGGAAAAGGGATATGGGCCTAGAAACAAAACAGCGACAACGATCTGAGGAGGAAAGCTAATTTACTAAATAAGATATCAGAAAGCAAAATAACACAATACAATACAATATAATTGGAATTGAGGCTAATGGATCAAATAAAATGAGCAAGAGAGAGTGTCCGATAAACCAAAGGCCTTACGCTAACGCTGAAGGCAGATGACTGCAACGAACACCCACTGCTGAGCTCGATCCCGAAGGGAAGAGAGAGTCCCGTGACCACAGACAGTTTTTATCTTTCCCTCCGAGCGTAAATACGTAAAATGCAAAGCATCGCAAAGTCCTCTGAGGAATGTAGTTCTTCTCTTCTGAGACAGGTACACCCAGAACTATCGATGATCCATGGAGCTGGAGTATTAACTCTGTAACTCCCAATACACCACGTGATGTTATGATGTGGAATATCAATAATACAACAAAAATCATAAAACCATAACACAGTTGCACAGAAATACTAAGAAAGTCTCTGAAAGAGCTACCAGAGACTCAATCAGCATATCAGTCTGTACAGATTTGCACTACTTTATTATAACTGAAGCAGTGTCATACTTTGCATTATACTGGTTACAGAAAATCTCTCCAGTTGCTAGTCTCCATCATCATCCATATCAAGCATCATCATCTGTACAGTAATCACGGCCTCTGTAGCTGACGTGCTACAATTATTCTGTTGGGCTGTCTCATTAAGTTGATTTTTGTTTTTTATGATTTCATAGAATCATTATTTGGAGGAAAATGTTTTCATCAAATCTGGTATCATCCCTGTTAATCTTCCAGACCTATTCCTAGTATGTGGTAAGGGATATTTAGTGCTCAGATTGGCATTACAGTCAGTGAAAAATCATCTCTGTAGTATTAAAGCTGGTGGAAGTTGAGGTGGGGGTGGGGGAGGACAAGTTATCAAAAAAGCCATCTTACTTCCATTCTGTGTCCAAAGCAAACTTAAATAGGTATGTGATGCATGACCTAAACCATGGTAGCTCCCATCTGGTATGCATGCTCAGAGCTGGTAGCTCAAAAGTAAATTTACTTTCAGAAGACTTTCTTTAGCAGCCTTTTGTAAATGCAATAATGGTTATTACTGCCTCCTGGAAATACCCAAATTTCCTGGCATATATATATCAGATGGGGGAATTTGATTATCCTTGAAAGCAATGAATGTACTTTGCAGAACTCTGAAAGTATAATTGTTTTAAGCCTCGTGGTGCCAAAATAGCAGAGGGAACAATACAGATGATAGTTGCTGGCACATTAATGCAGATGTTTGCTCATGCTAGGAGCTCAGCAATGAGTACGTCTCCTTTTAGTATGTCGCTGTTTTTGGTTGGAAGACCTGGTGCTTCACGCTGCCTGAAATTCTTCAGAAAAATAAATTAATTAATTAAAAAAGGTTTCTACTGGTGTCATCTTTGGGTGAAGTGCAGGCAAAGCCACTGGGCATCTCTGGAGTTCATTGCACTTTTGCTAAATATTCAAACAAATAAAATGGCACAATTTTGTTTTAGCTCTCACATTACCATGGATTCCTCTTGCAATTAATTACTGCATATTTCCATAACAATATAGATGTGGGTGTATGGCTCCCTTATTTTTGCTGTTCACAAGAATTAAAATACAGCCTGCACACCATTACATGGGATGGATTACCCATTTTGCTTGCCAGCTGTATACCATGGATGCAAATCCTCCACTGGACCTGCCCGTAAGTGTTGCTGCACCAGGACAGAGGCACCTGGCAGAGCCATCACACCATGCTGGACACCACAGTGCCTCTGGAGCTCCATCTACCCCAAGAGGTATTTGGGGCAGGCAGTTTCCTCCCAACATCTGCACTGGGTCCACCAAGCTGTTTCCACCATGTTATTCCCACCAAGACACATTACAACCTCTCACATGATGAACATTATCGTGACAGTAAGGATGCTAGGTAGGTGTTTGGGATAGGAAACTATTGTGAGCTTTGTCACAGATTGAATAACAGTGACATTGCTGTAGATTTCAGTGCTGGCTCTACTTCACTCATGACTGTATTTAACTTATAGTCAAGGATAAGATGCCCTAGCTTCAGGTTGCTGTGAATGTTTGGGCAATCATACAGATTTTACACAATGTTTGTGGTTTTCTATGGGAAGTATAGTTGTGTAGAAAGGCATCAGCAACATAAAATCTGGAAATGTGAGTTGTGCTGTGAACCTATCCATAATATAAACTAATCCCATAATGAGCAACCCAGGAGCAGAGCAGGAGTGTATTATCTGTGGTGTGGAAGATATACAGGAAAGCAGAACACATACCCCAAATTATGGCTTTGCCATGAAGTTAGCACCAGTTGCCTCTTGGGATGCAGAAGAGGCAAAGGAGAAAAGTGAATCAAAATGGGAGCTTAAATGAAGTGTATGTCTTGTGGTCTTTATTCAGACATTTATGGGAACAAAGTTTCAGGGCTACGTAAAGCTATGATAGCTACTTCATTGTTAATTAACTTCTGAAGGATATGACAGATGTGTAGTTCACCCAGTGTGGTAAATTCATGCACATAGAGGTACCCAGCCCAAGTATAGTATGATAGTAGTATCATCAAGGATGAAAAAGACCTACAAGATACATCCAGTCCAACCACCCACCAATAGCTCCCTCTAAACCATGTCCCTCAACACAATGTCCAAACATTCCTTGAACACCTCCAGGGTCAGTGACTCCATCGCCTCCATGGGCTACACATTTTGTTGACTCTTTGATTTTTTTTACTCTAGCTTCCCCCCAAGCTTTGAGTATCCAGAGTTGCCTATTTCTTCAGTACTGCTAAAAATCAAAGTTACGTGATGAACTCTTTTCACCATTAGAATATTATGGGGTGTACAATCTGGTGCTTGAAGAGAAAACGCAGTTCTTGGCATGGCACATAGTTACACAGGAGAAAATTTTTTACTCGTAAAAGCAAATGCAGTACTCTTGCCAACAAGATGTAAAAATCGTGAGGGAGGTCTGGGGAAAGTACAGGAATTATAGTAATGACCCATCACCACACACTCTGTGAGAAAGAGAATGATGAAATGGTGAAGGATTATTTCTGTAGAGGTTTCTTTCAGTGTACTACTTCCTACTTGCACACTCACGTTAGTACTCTATTCTTCAAACCTAACATGGCAACACTCCTCTCTTCAGATGGTATTTTCTCTGTGTTAGAAAGCAGCATCAAGAACAAGGCAAATTACTACGGTTTTACTAGACTCTGTCCCCCCTTATCTACAAAACACAAAAAATATACTCTTGTATGCCCCAAAGATGTTTTTGAGAATTTTGGTTCCCTGATGGCCTGTTTCATAATGGCAAATATAAAGATGTGCCACACTGTGGGCTTTTATTTTTCCTGTACCCTGATGCTCTTGGTAACCAAACATAACTCCACAGAAAGGCTACAGTTTCTCACTTCTGTGAAGTTTGGTACTTTGCACAGAGGGGTAGCAGCCTCTTCCTGAATTTCACTTCCATCTGAAGCTGGAAGCATCAGGCTATCCAGCCTGCTGCACAGATGAAGATAGAAAAAACTAAGTATGTTGAATATTACAGGCAGAAAGAAGACATCATGTCGTGACCTGAGCATATTAACAAAGACCCTTTGCAAAGTTTTAAAGTTTTCTGTGGGGAAAATGTGAACAGAAATCCAACCTATCCATACCAACATCATAACAAAAACAGAGGACTTGCAATTTTATCTCTTCTCTCTATCCCTGCACTTGCACAGTATTAGCAGTGAGGGTTTGATCCTTCGCATGTCTGCAGATCATCTGAATGAGCTGCTTGTACTCACATAATGTCCATTCTCCAAATTTCTGTCATGTTCTTCAGCTTGGAATAGATTCTCATCACATCAGCTGCTAAAATGTTATTTACCAACAAGCCCTGAAAGCTCTCCCAGACTCAAACGTTAATTTGCTGCTGAAACGACTGCCTGGCAGTATGCTAAGCACTCTCATGCCCATGATGAGCTCCACACCAGCAGTCCATGGGAAAGGAGAGTTCCACCACTCCTCTATTCAGGCAGTCATTTTCAGAAAAAAAATATATATATATTTCTCTTATTCAATAGTTCATTACTGGGTCCACACTAAACAAGCAGGACAAAGTAATACAGCCCAATTCACATGTTGTTATTTTTTTTTTTTCCAAAATTCTAAATGAAAACTATCTGCTAATGAATCTCCTTTAAATGTCAGACCCAGCCTGTGAGAAGTGTGTAAGAAATAATACAAGATTCCGCTTCAGGGTTGGTCAGTTCCAAGACTCAGTGGTGTACAAACATGTGCAAGTGAGCAAAGGAAGTGAACGTTATACTTTTTCTGTTGTAAGCAGAGATTGTATTCTACATGTCCTTGAGGTTACCCTGTAGGGATATTTCTGAGATTTAAAAAACAGCATCCTCACACACATCCTGAGCAATCCTGCTAACATGGATCACACACTTTTTTATGTACCACTAACATCTGCCTCATATCATCCTAAGGATTTTGGCCAACGGAGCACAGACAGAATCCTTATTAGCTAAAATATGCAAAAAGTCATCCACAAGGGGATATAATATTTTTTACTTGTAACCCAGAAGATTGGACACCAACATTTTTAGTGGTTATTTATAAATTATATACAAATAAAGACATTTCTCAGACAACCATTTACAGTTTACATGTCCCAAACATCATCTGCCTAATTGTAATCTGAAGGAAAAGCAAAATTCAGATCCTTTGTAAACTAAATTTATTCTTTCACTTTTTGTATAAATAGCATGTGGAATTTATCTCTGTTGCCTGTTTTTCTGCCCTGCTTACATCTTAGTTGCAAACCAACCCTCATGCTGACCTTTACCTGACTACACAGTTCTTCATACCTGCCTCCTTGTTCTATGATTCAGACATGCATTTTCCTTTGCAATGAATGAGTATGCATACTTCTTTGTGCAAAAGATTCATTGTATCTGCTAGTAATCCAGTATCATATCAGATAAAAAACTTAATCTAAGAGATCAGCATGTCACAGTGGAAGCTGTGCTTTTTGTTCATGCCATGTACTTTTCTGAAATCCCAAGAGAGTAAGAGAGTGGAAAAGAATTTTGATTAGCTAACCTGCATTTTAGGGCTTTCACTTATGAATATAACTCTGATTCTGAATAAGTCAATCTCGATTCCATGCTGCATTCAGCTAAGGTCTTTTATACTCTATTTAGACTGATATTTCTCCAGTTCAAGGGTATTTTTAACCTCATATTTGTACAGTGCCACGTAATATTCACTTGAGACCAGAGTTACCAAGTGGGAAACTGTATAGAGTGAAAATAGACAAGTGCTGTATGAAAACACAGGTTGAGAATAGATGAATTCAGGTTACTGGATATGTAAACTGACTGAAAAAGTGTAAGGTTATTTATATTATTGTTAAAAATACTGTCATCCTTTTAGGAAAGTGAGATTAAACCCCTGAAAGGGACATACACTTCCATAAACAGTATGAAAGAAATTAATTCATAATTTATTTTGCTCCCTGCGGAAGATAAAACACTCTCATGATCAGGTTTTTCTAAATTTCAAATCATATCAAAGCAGTCTTTGTTTGTTTGTATTGCCTTGACCTGGAGCATTTTGTTTAATTTCCATCTTGTTAATAACAAAATCTTAATTAAAACAAGACATATAAGAAGATTGAGAAGGAAGCTTTTTTTACAAGGCCATATCCTCCATATGGTTGAGTAACTAGACTTCACTAGATATGGTGATTTACCTTTATCATGATAAGATAATTTCCATGAGAAAAATATGCACACATAGCACAATGAAGCCTCTAAGGTTGTCATAAACGTCTCAAGTGTTTGGGTTATAACAAAGGAAACAGCTTCCACAGTGAGACCGTAAGTCACACAGTCCAAAGATATTGCTTTAGAGTTGTAGAAAGAAGTAAAAAGTTTAGATTAAAATAATAATAATAATAATAATAATAATAATAATAATAATAATAATAATAATAATAAATTACAATTGCATTGCGGGAAGGTAGCAACATAAAATTTAATTTTGTGTTCTGCGAGCCTGGCCCTCACCACAAACCACCCTGGAAAAAGACATTAATGACAACAATTGTTCTTTGGATGTTTGTATATGTGTGCTGTATACAGTACTGTGCTGGTGATAGAGCAGAGGCACGGGCTGCCCAGAGGCTGTGGAATCTCCTCCTTGGAGATGTTCAGAAGCCACATGGACGTGGGCCTGGGCACCCTGGTGTAGTTGTCCCTACAGAGGGACACAGAGGGACACAGAAGTCCCTGTCATCCTCAACCATACTGTCATTCAGTTTATTTCAGAGATAATGTGTGAATAATAGGATACATCAGAATTGAAATCGAAGTGTGATAAAGATGACCTACTGGGCAGAGAGAACCCACATTATCTTTGTACCAAAGTGATCCCATTCCTATTCCTGCTCTGCTATTGGCAGAATGAGATACTGTATGGGTGATGAAAAGGCAGTACTCTGAGTTCCATGCTCTCCTCCTCCACTCATTCAGCCCAGCCAGACCATGTCTGTGGCTTTTGGAATTTACACCCAAACTTGTGTTTGAATATTTTGTTCCAAGGAACAACCTTACATAAAAGAGCAACTACCAGGACTTGTCACAGTGCTAACCTGTACAGCATTTTGAATCACAGTGAGAGTTCAAGATAAGTAAAATTCATGGACTTCTCTATGATAGCCAGTCCTTAGTCTATTTTCCAGTTTGTTAAAAACCACATGAACAAGCTATCACTTTGAAATGACTTGGAGGATCCAAATCTATCCTCATTATGCAGCTGCTCATTTAGAAGTTCCTTAGCCACTGGTAATCATCGCATCTTCAAATCACAGCTTCCTCTGCAATTCTGCATAGAAGAATCTACAAGTAATGCAGAAAACAACACTCATCCTCTGTGTTTAGAGGATGCAAACATTTTGTGAGGATTTTGGAAGAACCATCCCCTAAACTAGCATTTCATGGCTTCCCATTTTACTCAGACAGTACAGTGATTCACTTTCGGTTCACTTCACAGTTTTAAAATTAATTCTACCAAAATATAAGAGGAATTTTTTCTTTTGAAAATTAAGGAAAAAGAGGTAAGAGCAAAAATTCTGTGTGATTCTGACTCTGTGTATGAAAACTAATTGAAGAAGAAAAAAACACAGGTCAAAAGACTGGAAGTAAATAAAAAAATAGGATTGGGAAACAAAACACATATTCTTACCAGTGGAACAAGTAATTATCATAAGATGCTCCCTCAAGAAAAGTAATCAGTGCTTCTGTTTTCCAAACTGAGAGTAGAACATAAATTTGAGACAGATACATCTTTGTCCATTAGTTGCATTATTGCAAAATAGTATTTCTCTTCTCTCAGGAATTATTTTATCACATTCACCTTATTTATTTATTTATTTATTTATTTATTTATTTATTTATTTATTTATTTATTTATTTCAGAGAACATACTGAACAATCATACCTGTGGCACTTAACTACTGTATCAAAGACTAACAGCTGGCCAGCTGTGAAGAGTCTTGAAAGTGTTCCTTGTGTCTTGGTGGGCTTTCTTCACTCTTTTTTTGTAATTCACATGATAAATTGAGCAGTTGTTTCATACAATACATTACTGAAAGGCGTATCCGCTGGGATCAGTTTTAAAAATATAATTTTCTACATGACATTCTTGCAAGTTCTTTATTTAATGCTTCTAGTAATTTACTTTTGTATGATAGCAGTGGATATTCCTGGAGTTGTTCAAGACCAGGCTGCATGGAACCCTGGGCAACATGGTCTAGTACTAAATCTGGAGGTTGGTGGCCCTTCCTGTGGCAAGGGGGCTGAAATTCGATGACCTCTGGGGTTCCTTCCAACACAAGCCATTCTATGATTCAATGATTCAAGATGTCGTATATTGGCATTGTCTGATTTCCTTTCATTGGCTTAGAATTGTGTTCATGTTTTTGCTCTGAAGTTTGGCCTGACATCAAAAAAGGATTTGAGAGAATACCAGCTTATGGTAACTTAAGCAATTACTGAATTATAGCAATCCTCTGTAAGTACGTTTTAGTTAATTAGGATAGATACTGATCTGGTCTGCAATAAACTAATATATTGACCCATAGAAATATTTGGGAAAGAGAATTATTATTGAAAAGCTTATTTTTAATTCAAATTTTTATCCCTCATAACAAATAAGATTTCCATAAGAGCCTTTCACCTTATGTACACACATTATACATTGAAGAATCACAAGTAATTGCAAAGCAACTCTCATTTCTCTCTTAAAAAGTGGTGTTTGTTTTCAACAAAGCACTAGAATTTGCCAAAATCAGAAGTTTAAAGAATAATAACATTTAAAATGTCGCTCATTAATACAGAATTCTATATACGTTTAGGTGTTCTGTACATGGAAATGCGAAGAGCAGTTTCCAATAACCAAAACAACAGATTTCTTAGGTGTACTTCCTTGTGAGCACTTAGGCTTTCTGTCATGTTTTTTATTTTATTGGTGATCTGTAGTTTGTCTTTGCTAGCCTCAGCATTTTCAGAGGAAATGGTTGAAAGTAAATTCATAACATGAAATTGAATTATAGCTAGAGGCAAAGAAAATTGCAAAGGAAGTGGTACTGGAGAATGAATTGAGGACAAGAGACTGTATCAGATTCTTGCAATATGCAGAATCACAGAAGCACCAAATGACCCTATGACCCTCTGGAGGTCATAAGGTCAGACAACTCTGCTCAAGCAGGGACACCTGGGGCAGGTTGCTAACGCAGGATATGTGCAGTGAGGGTGTGAGAATAAAGGGAATAAACATGCTCTTTTTCAATAAACATGCACATTATCTGTAAAATTCAGGAAACTGAGCACCAGCAGACAGGATTAAGTCAACTGAAGGACAAGAAAAACAGTTAAATAATCCTTGAAAAATTGCAAGCTGGATACTTTCTTCTAAAATGTAGCTATCTTCATTAAGAAAATTTCATATTTGTATATGATCTTTTGTTTTATGCAAAAATATTAGCTGTTCATGTTAGAAATAACAAAGCTACTTGCAAGTAGCTCTTGATGATTTCCTGTTGATTCCAGCTTCCCATCCACTAGTGCTCCCAAGTCTTTTTCAGCAGGGCTGTGCTCCATCCTTACCTACCCCATCTTGTACTGATAGTGGAAGTAGCCATAATCGAGATGCAAGATCTTGTGCTTGACTTTGTTGAACCTCATGAGGTTCTCCTGGGCCCATGGCTCAAGCCTGCCTAAGTCTCCTTGGATGGCATCCCATGCACTGGGTACATCAACACTGCACTCCACAGCTTGGTGTCATCTGCAAACTTGCCAAAGGTGCACTCAATCTCACTGTCCATGTCATTGATGAAGATGTTAAAGAGCACCAGAGCACCAGTCCAGTACTAACCCATGAGGGAAATCATTTGTCACCAGTCTCCAACCAGACATCGAACCACTTTCTACCCTTCTTAAAAATGGGTGCTGTGTTGCCTTTTTTCCAGTCACCAGGGACTTCACCTGACAGACACAACTTTTCAGATATCATTGAGAGTGGTGTGGTGACTACATCAGCCAATTTTCTCAGGACTCTGAGGTGCAACTCATTGGGATATGCAGACTTATGGATGTTCACATTTCTCAAGCAGTTGTGAACCTGATCTTCACTTACAGTGAGAGGGGCATCATTCACCCAGCTGTCGCCTTCACACTGAAAGCTGTATGTAGAGTAGTCACTTGTGAAGACTAAGGCAAAATGCCTTCTCCTTGTTGGTTCTTTGGTTGTTCTGTGTTGCTCACTAGGGAATGCACACCCTCCTAGACTTTCCTTTTCTGGCTGATGTCCCTATTGAAGCATTCTTATTCTTCTTTGTGCCTCCTGCCAAACACAGTGCCATCTAGGCACTGGTCTTCCTGACCCTATCCCTACACAGCATAGCAGCATCTCTATTCTCCCAGGTTAACTGTCCCTGCTTCCACTGTCTATACATTTTCTTCTTGCTCTCCAGTTTGACCAGCATGCCCTTGTTTAGCCATGACAATCTCTTGCCTTCCTTTCCTGATTTTGTCCACCTGGGATGGAGAGATCTTGTTCCCTAAAGAAACCTTCCTCACTGATGTGCCAGCTCTGTTCTGCTCCCTTGCCCTTGAGGACAGATTGCCAGGGTTTTTTGTTGACTTGTTCCCTGAAGATCTGGAAACTGACTTTCCTAGAATTAGGTTTCCTGATTTTACTCTTTGCCTGTCCAATATCCCTCAAGAGTGTGAACTCCACTTTTGCCTGGTCATTATAGCCCAGACAATCTCCACCCCTGATGTCAACAGCCAGGTTAGTCACATTGGTAACAGATCCTTGCATTGCATTCTCCTGGTGGGGCTGTCTATTACCTGGTTCAGGAAGTTATCCTTGATAAATTTCAGGAGATTCCTGGATTACAGACATTTTGCAGAGGTACTTTTCCATCAAATGTCCAGGTGATTGAAGTCCTCCAGCAGGATGAGAGCCTGTAAATGCAATGCCTCCTGTAGCTGGAGGAAGAAGGCTTCATCAACAGGCTCTGCTTGATCATGTGGCCTGTAGTAGACACAAATCACAAGGCTCCCTTTGTGGCCTCAGTCTCTAAGTCTCTCCAGTAACCTTTTAACTCACTCACAGCTACTTTAGGGACAGCTCTTCACACTCTATTCCTTACTTGATGTAGAGGGCAATGCCTTCTCCCCTTCTTTCTCACCCAGAAGTTTGACAAAGAGCAGTGGAAAAAAGCTAAGTGAGCAAGAATGAGAGGTATAAGAATAACACTTCTGTCTGAGAAATACCATATACAAAATAATAATAATAATAATAATAACTATACCTTAGCTAGGATGTAAGTATGCACTGTTTCTTCTGTGGGTTTATAATCAACAAATACCCAACAGTTAAAAGGTCAAGTTCAGCCCTATTTTCTGCCTCATCTGCCCATTTTTAGCTGCTCCTTTGCTTGAATCCAGAAGCTGAGCAGCAGAAATGTGAACCAAAACAGAGAGAAAAAGAGAAAAAAGTTTACTTCACACTTCGGTCCTTTGAACGTGAGTGTTGCATCAAATGGAAGGAGGAAGGAGCTGAGAAGGATCCGTGGCAGTGAATGGGAGCTGGGAGTTATGGACATAATCCCTTCTGTAGCGGCTTGTGCTCACTGAGGAGCTATTGTCCTGGAAGCTAAATTCTTTCTGCACAGTATTATATAAATGCTGATGAGTAAACATGCAGGATTTCAACTCTGATTCTCATTCAAGGTCATACCATTGACGGCTCTGAAGGATACCCAACTTTGCAAAATCCAGGAGCTGAGCCACAGAATCACACAGAATGGATGATGCTGGTAGGGGCTTCTCTGTTCCTCATGACCAATCCCTGACCAAGAAGGGACACCCATAGCAGGGTGCCCAGGCCCGAATCCAGGTGGCTTCTGAACATCTCCAAGAGGAGATTCCACACCTTCTGGGCAGCCTATGCCAGAGCTCAGTAAACCAGACAGCATAGAAGTGCTGCCTAGTGTTCGGGGGGAACCTCCTGTATTCCAGTTTGTGTCCATTGCCTCTTGTCCTGGCACTGGGCACCACTGAAAAGAGCCAGGCACTGCCTTCTTTGTACCCTCCCCTCACGTATTTATGGATATTGATGAGATCTCCCCTGAGCCTCCTCTTCTGTAATGAAAATGGTCCCAGCTCTTTCAGTCTCTCCTCATGTAAGAGAAGCTCCAGACCATTTCTCATCTTGGTGGCCTTCTACTGGAGTCTCTCTTGTATGTCCAGCTCTCTCTTACACTGGGGAGCCCTGAACTGGACATGTGGTCTGATCCCACCAATGTAAAGGAGGGGGAAGAATTACCTCTCCTTATCCATTGAAGATGCATTGCTTAACGCAACCAAGAATAGTGTTAGTGTTCTTAAGAGCAAGGGTGAATTGTTGATTCAAGTTGCTGTCCACCAGGACTACTAGGTCCTTTTCTGCAGAGCAGCTTTCCAACTGGGTGACCTCCAGCACATCCTGGGGATTTAATGGACTCAATGTCTGGTACGTGGTAGTAAATGTAACAGATATTGGGGGCATCAAAGTCCTACTTAGGAGATGTAGAACAGGTCAGAGGCCAAATGGATAAAAACAGTGATCCATGATGGAAATGTGTGCTAGATTGGCTTGCTATCAGGGAAAAGGGATCTGGGAAAGGAACTCCTGAGTTAGTTGGGAAAATGAAGCAGTAGATGGGAAGCTCGTGCAAGGAGTCCTGCAGGTTTACGGTGGTATTTTTCAAAATACAAGTGTATGAAATTGCTGACATGATGAATTGAGATCAGATTCACCTTAAACTTTCCGATTGAAGTCCTCTGATATGGATTTTCATGTCTTCTCACTTTGGAGGCAACTTGTTGAGAAGGAAAGAAGAAAATAGACTTATTTCTCCAGAAGGCAACATTCTTGTTTTAGTCAGAGTGCATTAAATGAGTTCACAAGGAAGAGAACAAATGAGTGAACTTCAGAATTCTTACAGGCTTCGTATCTTCTTGTGGAAGTCTGTTTACACAAATTGCTCTGGAAATATAAAACAGGGAAACTGTTCACTGTGCATAAGTATTCACTGATATTTAATCTCTTTCTACTTAGCTATTTTAATAACTATTACAGTTTTTCCCTTTTGATTTTGAAATGAGTCTAGCATTTTCTTCTTCCAAGTCTACTCATTTCCAGGTTGAGTTTCCTCCCAGCTATCTTGTAAATTATTATATTTTCTTGTGCTCTTCGTACTAAAACTTTAATTATTCTTTCCCCCTGCTCCTAGTGTTCACTTGATGATGATTTTTAGACAGTGACAGTATTGCCTCTCAGCCTTCATTCTACCAAGTTTAATGTGTTCAGCATTTTCATTCACTTCTTGTAGAATGGGTTCTTAACTCACCTATTTATTTAAAAATGTGTCTGTGGATGTGCTCCAGGTTCAAAGGATCCTTGACTGAAATGACATAAGATTCACACATTATTAGAGATGAGGACATTGTTGCCTTTGCGTATCAGTATTAATGCAGGAGAGGTATTTTTTGATGCCTCCTACAGTCTTAATTGTCTATATTGTGGCTGCACTATCCTGCCATCTGTGACTGTCATTACCAGTATTCCTTTTCCCTTTTTTCTCCCCCTTTTTATGCTTTCTGAGAACAACATAAGGCAAACTCTTGCTCTGACTTTTGACANATACAAGTGTATGAAATTGCTGACATGATGAATTGAGATCAGATTCACCTTAAACTTTCCGATTGAAGTCCTCTGATATGGATTTTCATGTCTTCTCACTTTGGAGGCAACTTGTTGAGAAGGAAAGAAGAAAATAGACTTATTTCTCCAGAAGGCAACATTCTTGTTTTAGTCAGAGTGCATTAAATGAGTTCACAAGGAAGAGAACAAATGAGTGAACTTCAGAATTCTTACAGGCTTCGTATCTTCTTGTGGAAGTCTGTTTACACAAATTGCTCTGGAAATATAAAACAGGGAAACTGTTCACTGTGCATAAGTATTCACTGATATTTAATCTCTTTCTACTTAGCTATTTTAATAACTATTACAGTTTTTCCCTTTTGATTTTGAAATGAGTCTAGCATTTTCTTCTTCCAAGTCTACTCATTTCCAGGTTGAGTTTCCTCCCAGCTATCTTGTAAATTATTATATTTTCTTGTGCTCTTCGTACTAAAACTTTAATTATTCTTTCCCCCTGCTCCTAGTGTTCACTTGATGATGATTTTTAGACAGTGACAGTATTGCCTCTCAGCCTTCATTCTACCAAGTTTAATGTGTTCAGCATTTTCATTCACTTCTTGTAGAATGGGTTCTTAACTCACCTATTTATTTAAAAATGTGTCTGTGGATGTGCTCCAGGTTCAAAGGATCCTTGACTGAAATGACATAAGATTCACACATTATTAGAGATGAGGACATTGTTGCCTTTGCGTATCAGTATTAATGCAGGAGAGGTATTTTTTGATGCCTCCTACAGTCTTAATTGTCTATATTGTGGCTGCACTATCCTGCCATCTGTGACTGTCATTACCAGTATTCCTTTTCCCTTTTTTCTCCCCCTTTTTATGCTTTCTGAGAACAACATAAGGCAAACTCTTGCTCTGACTTTTGACAGTAATTGCTAATGCCAAGACACAGTTTATCTGTTGTGAATTACATGTGAGTTCATAGATTCTCCTGTGAATTTTCCACTAAGCTGATGATGAGGAGTTCGGTTTACTTTCAGCTGCACTTCCTTCCCATTGACAAAGATTTATGAGCTGAGCATTCCCCATGTGACAGAAGAATGCGTATTTTGCCTCTGTTGGCTTTGTTTGGTTTGGTGTTTTTCAGTAGCTTACCCATAACCCAAGGATGGAGATATACAGCTTTTTGCTGTAGTGCTTCTTCTTTTGTAGATGTCCCTTGTCTTTCTGTTATGGCTTATATTCTCCATAGCCTCTTCAACTCATCAAGCCTTCCTCATCTCCAAGTTCAAGATCTGTAATTATGTTGTATTTCCTTGTGATTTTTCATATCCCTCATTTCCTTTGGCAAAAAAGGGATACTCTAAGTGCTGAAAATCTACATCTTTGTAAACCTGATTGCATGATGAACTCTTGGGGCTTCCTCAAATGCCCGTTTGATTCAACACTGAGATGGGTAAACCATTTCCAATGAATTACACATCAAAGCATATATTGTAGTTAAAGAAACAAATGTAGATATTTCTCATTTCTAGCACCCAATTCACTCTTGAAAATTACTAGTAAAAAGAGATCCGAAGACCTTGTTACCCTGGAAAATTTGTTGTTTTTCTATAACTTCTGTATACCTAAAGCAGGAATTTTTAATCCTTCCCAGGGTAAATTTTGATTACTTGACATTCTGAAAAGTTAAAGCTATAGCAATTAAACTGTATCTATTATTATCTGACATTTGATTGTAGAGTTTAGCCAATCTGTTTGAATAACATCAAAAGAGAAGGGTTTCAGAAGGTTAACACTAATCGCAGTGTAATATTTAACCTTATTTGAAAGCAATTGAGAACTCTTCCTTTAATATTAAACCACCCAGCACAGCTGAATGGCTGGTTGTTATCTTTTTCTGCTTTGTTGAAACAAGAGCTGTCAGCTGTTTCCACAAAGTTCAATTTTAATTTCCTTTTGACAAAACTGATGAAGCCTTACAGCCAAGTCTGAAAATCTAATTTTGCTCCTGCAGCCAATGGTTAATAGACTAATAACATACATGTTTTACTTTATTTCCTTGCACAAAAATATATTTTACTCCTAAATCTCAATTTAAGAAGCGAAGAAGATTAACCTTAGGATAACTGTATTCTGTGTGAATGAAGTTAAGTACAAGGAAAGAGAGAAAAAAATGGAAAGATTTTTTAGAAGTTGGCATATAAATTTGGAAATGAAAAATAATGCGTGTAGTTTTTCTCCTTCAGCACAGTTTCTCCTGAGATTTTTTTAAAAAAGTACTTAATCACTTGATAGTAGTACATATGCTGCTCACAACTTTTCCCAGGTTGTTATTTGTTGTGTAAGATGTGGAAGCTTTGAGTATGAGACAAATAGAGAATGCCTGAATTTTCTCTGGTAGATTTTTATTTTCTAAGTTGCTCCTTATAGAAGAACATAACCTATATGTTATCTTTATACCTGTCTGTCTGTCTGTCTGTCTGTCTATCCATCTATCTATCTATCTATCTATCTATCTATCTATCTATCTATCTATCTATCTATCTATCCATGGCTCTGGGCAGCCTGGATTAGTGGTTGGCAACCCTGCCCACAGCAGGGGGATTGGAACTAGATGATCTTTATGGTCCTTTTCAACCAAGACTATTCCATATCTCTGTCTGTACAACAGTTTTTCAACTGAAATAGTTGGAAAAGGAAGGAATAACATCTGCTGTGTAAACCTCATTTTGTTTTCATTCTTCTTCTTCTCTCTTTTTTTTTTTTTCCTTAGTAAATTCTGTTAGATCTATTGACAGTCTTATAAGGCAGAGATAATTTCACATTACATAGAAAATTGTTCCTTCTCATATCTGAGTTTTCCAACCAAGCAGTGTGTAACATCACTCTAACCTATTAAAATGTTGTCATAGCTGCCATATTTCTTAAATTTTTTTACACCACATGAGAGTAGTGGTAAGTAGGTAAGTAGGTGAGCAATGCCAACTTTCATTCATTTAGTAAACAAACAAAACACAGTTTCTAATGTTAAAATTCAGGAAGAATACTGGAAAATACACATGCATAGGTTACAAGAAACCAAAATGCAAATTAATACACTTGTTAAAACTCAAGATTTTCTCACTGATTTTAAAACTTTGTGTCTATCTTCTCCTTACTGTAAGTATTAGTATTTATTGCTCATTTGTTCTGGCACATTCTGTTGTATGCTATCCTTAATAGTTTGGGGAAAATTCTCAAAATCCTACAACTTAGTAGTCTCACTCCATTCATTTCTTGTCCCTTTTGAGCATTCCTAGAATACTTTAAATTCAATTGCTTTTACACAGTTTGATCATGCATTCATGATTCACAGCTGGACCTCATAACATCACAATGTCTTCAAAGACAATAGATGGTACTGATCACCTTCCCAAGTTTGCATTTCTCAAGCTGGGAACTGGCCTGTGAAATACAATTTTGATTTTCATATTGCATATTTAATTTCAAATTGCATGTGACTCCTAAACTCTCATTATCTCTCAGAACCATTGTAAAGAATACAGGTATGGTATGGAGAAAAAACTACATCTGCAGAAGTTAATATCATTTCCCATGCTCTGAAAAGCAATATTTAATGGAAACTACAGCTGCAAAGAGAGCTCACTGCTGTACTGAATTAATGATAATGTTGTGCAATATACTTTTTGCTATTTCTTACCAATGAATCATGTTGGTGAAGGGTGACAAAAGGGGACAGGACAACAACAAACCTTGTTTGTATTCTTGAGTTTTCCCTTCCTTTAAGGTAATGCATTTCAAACTAAAATAAAACACGTGGTCTTCAAATTGCCTGTAAAAGTTCACTTCTTAGTAGCATCTGTACCTGTGACTTCTAATGTGATAGTATTTTATATACCACTGTGTGATATCCAACTGCGTCTGTTACATTCCACATACTTCCATTAAAGTTTCCTCTTTAAATTTCCTTTTTATTTATTTATTTATTTTTATTTAAAAGTTTTGCATTTAAATGATTCCAACTGAGGCTGTGTTTGTATGTCACACAACTTTCATTAATATACACAATTTCACAGCTTGCTTTCTGAGTAGCGTAATTCTAGAAAGCAGATTGTGTGAAAACTGCATTACGGGTTTCAACAGGATACAGGGTGGGTAGTGACCTTTTCAAGCAAAATGCTGATTGTGAAATAGTCACAGTGGTCAAATCATACAGTGGAACATCCATTAAGTTCATCTCCAGCTGGACTTCCTAAGAATTGCTTTTTGTGCGTCTGGACTGATACCTTTTGACCTTGGTCTTCATCCAGTTCTGCTCCACAACCTTTATGCTATGCTAGCTACTCCCTTTTCCCACCTGACCCTCATTAGCAGCAAGTTTCTTCCTGTTTTGTAAGAGAAAAAGGAAATCTGCTCATCCAGTCTGATGCAGTCTGAGGTACTCGCTGCCAATATAACAGTCCAGCTGACATGCAGCAGCGGAGTTGAAAAAGGCCAGGAACAAACACTGAAGAAAATAAGGCTGCAGAAAATAAGAAAAATAACAGAACCCTGAAAACTATATTCTGGGGCTGTTCCAGCCTCATCCTTCACCTTTACATGCCGACAGCTTGTGGACATTTACTTAACTTTGCAGAAACCAGCTAATTCCTACAGCTTGCAAAAATGGAAAGACCCACAAATGCAGAACAGCTGCACAGCCTGCAGATTCCCCAGGCCAAGAGCTCCTTTCCTCCCTCCTCACTGCACCATGAAGGACAAACCCCATGTTCCCCATTCACGGCCTGGCCCACAGCTCCCACGCAGCATGCCCTGCACAGTGAGAAACACTGTCCTGCAAATCTGCTGCTTCTGCAACCTCCGCCGTGCTGCCAGTGACAGGTTTCACAGCTTGTTCTGTGTCCTTCCGAGTTGCAAAGTGTGCTGACAGGAGAGAAAATTAATTTCTTTTTCCAGGGCTGAATTTTATCAAGAAAAGCAGTTCTTTCCCCCCTCTCCATCTGTTGTGAACAGATCAGTCCCTGCCTGTTTGTTCTTTAGACAGTTACAGAGACTGGTTTAATCTTTGTAGCTTATTCATTAGAGATTTTTCAGAATATCTTTTTTTAAGTTTTGTAATACAGAAAAGGAATATATCTGAACTCATCAGCGATTTTCACATATAGAAAAATTATCTCTTCCTGGCTAGTTTTTCCTGTAGCGATTAACTTAGCCTATGTCTGCACAGATATGAAACTTTCATGTTCAAGATAAAAAATTAAAACATGCAGATCAGTAATGATAAAACAGCAGGTAAGAATTATTTCCATCAACAGTTATTTCAGTGAGTGTTACGTGGAAGCTTAAGCTGAGGTATCACAGAAGATATGAATTATAGTGATGGCATGAGTTTCATTAGCAGTCCTGAATAACTCAGTGTTCCCATTTGCATAGTCTGAAAGATTTGAAGCATCAGAAGCTCACAGAAGCAAGGAGAATGATTTTGTATAGTTATGCATGTTTAACAGGGAAGGATAATGTGAAAAATATATGGGAAAAACGCCAGTTTAGTTCATCTGGATCTGCTAGCTTAGAGGGCAAATGAATTGCAGGAAAAGCAGACCTGACTATATGGAACAAGGAAGTACAGAGCAGAGGGATACTCAGAGACAGCTGCATGCCAGCAGGACGATGAGCAGGGATCTGCACAGCAGGCAGGGCTGATCCCACCCATCCTCATATTGCCATGTGTGCCTGCAGCCCACTGCAAGTTCTCCTGCACACCCTCGTGTCCTGCCACCCTCACAGACATGGCCAGCTTTCAGCCACCACCTGCCACATCTTCCCCAAAGCCAGCAGGTACAATTCCCCTTCTGCTCCACAATAGGAAAGAAAAAAAAATCAAGAAAAGGAAATTCAGAAGATCTGCGTGGAGTCTGGTCTTGTTAAAATCTCCACAAGGGTTTAAATCTTCATAAAGTTAAGGAGTAGGCAGTGAGATGAAACCTCCCAAACTGTATGACAAAAGTAACAGCATACCAAAAGGACTTGCTCCACCCTGTCTGCCTGTGCTCCTTCTCACAGGGACTGCAAAGTCTTTTGGGCCAGCTCCTGCCTCTTATGAAGTGACACAGTGGTTGGTATCTGGCAGGGTGGTTATCTGCTGTCTTACTGCATTCTCCACAGGAAGAATACAAATGAAGATCTGCAGTAATGTTAAGCCCTATTTCTGTCTCCATTAGGAAAAAGCATTAGCTCAGTAGTTTCACCAGAGGAGCATAGCAGAGCATCATGACTCATAGGTCATTTTTAGGGTGTTCAATTGCTTGCCAAAGATGTTTAATTAATTAAATAGAAGTGTTTAATTAAAAAATTAGATTATTTAACTAACCATGCAGTGACAAATAGCTTAGTCTCATTTTTGTAGCTGACAGGTGTCTAGGATCCTAAGTTCTAATGTCATTGTGAATCAGGCCTTGAAGAGTGAAAATAACTTCAACCAAGACAGAAATTACATAACATTTCAATTGTTCAGTTTTCAGACACCCTTTCAACATAGCAGCCAGATTTCTAGAAATTGCTGTAAGGTGGTTTCTTTCCTGGGTCAAATAATGACGCTGATTTGCAATAGCTTCTATTTCACTGCTCAGTTTAAGGTGCTGCACCTCAAAGATGACTGAGTTTGGTGATATTTCTACCTTCTTGCACTGGGGTCTTCTCACTCATCTCGCACTGCTGCAGGGGAGCTCCTGTGTGGTAGCTGTGACTGTGCACCATCTCAGGTAGAGGCTCTGAGCCAGGGAAGGCACAGAATGTTCAGATGCCCTGTTGGCTTCTCCATCCCTGTGGAGTGTCAGGTTTGACAAACAGCTACTCTCCGACACCGTTCAGCATGGACCTGTCTTGACAGGACTGAGGAAACAAGTTTGCTGACAGCCTCTTTTGGACTACAGTTTGTCACGCAGTGCAGCATGTTACTTCTGAAGGAGTAGTTCCCTCTTCTGTCAATGTCTGTATAGATACAGCATGTATTTACCTATCTAGATACGAATTTGCCATCCACACTGTCCAAGTGTGCTGACAGGACAAGGGGGATTGTTTTTAAGCTAAAAGAGGGGAGATTTAGGCTAGACGTTAGGGGAAATTTTTCACTGAGAGAGTGGTGAGGTGCTGGCACAGACTGCCCGGAGAAGCTGTAGATGCCCCATCCCTGGAGGCACTCATGGCCAGGCTGGAGCTGAGCTGGAGGGTGGTAACCCTGCCCATGGAAGAGGTCTGGAACTGGGTGATCTTTGAAGTCTCTTCCAACCCAAACTGTTCTATGATTCTATGACTCTATGACTCTATGCCCATCCTGGCTCTGAGGTAGTTTTAGGATCAGGTTTGTGAGTTCGTCCTCCAGGGTTGCTGGAACACTGCTTCCAGATGCTGTGCAAGCTCACAACACAGGAGCTGAGAGCTCATGGGCATCACCATGGATGTGCAGGCAAACTGAGACTTCACAGAATCAGAGAATTGTAGGGTCTGATGGGATCTCTGGAAACCATTGTGTCCAGCTCCCTGATAAAGCAGGTTCCCTACCACAAGTTGTGCAGGCAAACATCTGGACAGGTCTTGAATACATCAAAAGAAGGAGACTCCACTGCCTCTCTGGGCAGCCTGTTCCAGTGCTGCATCACTCTGACAAGTACCTCCTTTTGTTTGTATGAAACTTTCCATGTACCAGTTCCTGCTCATTGCCCCTTGTTCTATTACTGCTAGCCACCAAAAATGATCTGCCTCCATCAGCTTGACTCCCACATTTAGATATTTATAAGCAGTTATGAGATCCCCTCTCAGCCTTCTCCAGACTCAACAGTTCCAGATCTCTCAGCCTTTCCAGGCCATTAATCATCAATGTCTCCCTCCACTGGACTCTTTCTAGGAGATACCTGTCTTTATGATCTGGGGAGCCCAGATCTGGACACAGTATTCCTTACGTGGATTTACTGCCCTTCCAGCTACTATTTATATTTGCTTATGTAACACCCAAAGCCATGCCTCTACTGTGTCTGACAATAGTACAGTGTGCCTGCCCCTTGTAGGAGCTAAAACCCATTAAACTGGTTGTGAGATTGTACCCACAGTGTTGTGGTCAGTGGCTCAACATGTGAATGGAGATCAGTGATGAGTGGTGTCTGTCATGAGTCAGTACTGGGATCAGTACTGAAGGCTGAATACAAGGGAAACATTTTTTACAAGGGTAGTGAGGCTCTGGCACAGGTTGCCCAGTGAGGTGGTGGATGCGCTGTCGCTGGAGGCATCCAAGGTCAGGCTGAGTGAGGCTCTGAACATCTGATCTAACTGTAGGTGCCTCCATTCGTTGCAGGGGAGCTGGACTAGATGGCCTTTAAGGGTCCCTTCCAACTCAAATGATCCTATGATTCTATGATGAAAGCACCAATACACAGCACTCCTCTCATTTATCTAAGGTGGAAACTGGTTACAAGAGAGCTCACACTGAGCAAGCTTGACTGTAAGCTACAGTACCACAGAGACAAAATATTACTGATCATTATGAAACATGCACTTCAGTGGCACATGTGGAGGAGTTTCTCATATTGAAAGGACTGGAAAATTAACCTGACATTAGGTTAAGGTGCATTCTTATTTCTAATTTTAGGGTAAACTTCACTGTTATTGTTTGTAGGAAATAGCTTAGCAACTAGCACACAGTGCTGAACCCCTTCGTTAAACACTTGTGTGATGTGTCCACGTATCCACACACACTGAAATGCTATCCCAGTACAATGAGCAGCCTGATGTGAGCTGTGAACGTATGTCCTCCTGGTGTCTGCAGGTGGCAAACCTGGGAGCACCTCCTGCCTGGGATGGGTGCTGAGGGCCTTTGCCCACATGGTTCTACAGTCCCGAACCACATGGAGGAGCACCATAGAGTTAAGCAGGTAGTTAACACCTGCTTCCCAAGTTGCATCGTATGAAAACGTATGAACAGATAATCAGAGGCTCAGGACACCTCAGTGGAGCATTTATGTTGGATTTCCACAACGAAAGCATCCTGGAGATTCAGTGTATTCAAGCACTTCTGTGAATTGCTGCTGTGTACAATGATCCTGAAATAATAACCTGTGACATCCTCATTCCAGAGACGGACTTGGGGGTAATCAATCAGCAGATGGTTATTTCCTCGTCAGAATAATTGAACAGAGAACATAGAGTAATGTAACCACATGTGAGCACGAGTTTCAGGAAACTGTGTGTGAAATGAGTTCTGAATACCCATATCAGGAAAAACAACTAGTTGATAGGAAATACAACCTGAAGGAATTTTGAGAAGGCACTGATGAGCAGGAAGCACTTGATTTACTTCACTTGTTTTATTGTATCAGCCATAGGTTAGCTGGCACTCTCTGCCATTATCTGCATCTGAGCAGTGTTTTGTGTTCCTTTGTTGTTCTTGCTGTTTTTTTTTTTTTTTTGTCGTTGTTGTTTGTTTTTGTTTTTGTTTTTTAAGACAGATAGATACAGAAGATGTCATTCACAAACCAAAAGAGTGTATAAGCTACTGTTCACTGAGGTGCTCACAGCAGTTCAGTAAGAACTCCAGAGGTAACAGTGGCAATGAACTGCTGCGGGAAGTTTGTTTGCTTCCCATCAGTAGGTTTCAGATTACAGATTAATCTCAAAAAAGATTATGAGTATCTTGCAGAGTTAATGAGTATCTTAAAATTGTTTGTTTCTCTTAATTGGCCAAAGGCCAGTCAATTCTGAAGTGTATAAAACACTGCTGCAGAAAGATGAGATGCACAGCTGAGACAGGCAGCAAACAAACAACAGGCGGGAGCTTAGTGTTGTTTGCTGGGAAAAATGAAAAAAATTTTTTTTTCCCTCATTCGTCTGTCTGTGCTCTTACTCAGTTTTTCCATTATTTGTCTGGGAGTCCTTTGCATCTATACAGGTTCCTCCGCGTGCAGATGCGAGAATAACAGGTTGGTTGCTTATTGCCTGTTAGCTCTGGGGCTCCTGCTCCTCGTGTCCGGCATTTTCTGGAGCACAGTCAATGAAGCCGTGAAATACGGGGGCGTCAGCAGCATCTTCGTGAGAAACCCCAGCCGCACAGAGCTCCGTGTCAGCACCATAGACAGGTACGTGCTACAGTGCTGCTGCCAATGAACGGGAGAGTGAGATGCTTGGTTTTAAACATACTGTGAGAATAGAAGTGTGGTACAAGAGCCAAAAGCAATTCAAAACAGCATGTAAGGTAAGGTAGGTTGGTAAGGTCCTGAAAACACGGTGGGTTGTGCAGAAAGCTCCAAATCCGTTCATAGATGGAGCAGGTACAGGCGCAATGGCAGCAATGGAGATCCTGACAGAGCATCACTGGTTTTACTGCAGTGGACCACACAGGTTATGTCCTGCAGGCTGTGCTCCCATGTCGCTATTCTAGCCACTCTGCTCAAGGAGGTATGCAGCGAGCTTCAGCTCCCTTCGTGGTCCTAGCTAACATATTCTTGCATAATTGTCCCGACTATTTTGGAGCAAAGTCTGATGCTCTGAGAGAGTTTCCTACACTGATTGGTGCTGGGCCTGACAGTTTTTTACAGGGTCACTGGATACGGATTACTTTTCACAGACTGTTGTGGAAACCACACCAGAAACACTGGCAATGAGTCCTCTGAGAACACTCTGTGCTCAGAAAATTTTGGTTAGATAAGCAGGAGCACACAGTGCGTAATTAAAACTGTGGAAAATAGTGATTATTGCAATACTAAATAAATAAGCTATTCCAGGCAGTGATCCCTCCCTTTCTCCAAATCACATTTCTCTCTTGCATGTGCTGAAATACATCCATGTGTGTTTGCATGCTGTACATGGGAACTCTCTTGTGTCTCTGTATTTCATGTTTTAATTAAAAAAAGCTTGTGGAGAAAGACACAGGTAATGATCCCAGCTATGCCAGTTCTTTTGCACTTACGTATTGCACAGCTCTAACCTTGCCTGAGTTTCCATGTACAGCATAAGCCTCAACTAAACTTCGGAAACAGAGCAGATAGGTCCTCACCAAGCTCTCAGGGAGAATTCACGTTTCACCATGATGCACTTCATTTTCTTTTGCTGTTTTTCTTTCAGGCCTGATTTCTACCCCCCATCCTATGAAGACAGCACTGACCCTGAGAAGCAGACCTTCCCACTACCTGTGGCTTCTGCACCAAAAGAGGGAGAAGTCATCAACATTCCACCACCGCTGTACAGCGAGAACAGCACAGAGTCCATCAGTGAGACTAACGAGCCAGAGCAGCCTCCACCGTATGAACTTTTTGGCCAGGTCTCAAACCCAGTGCCAGAGACAGATGCTTGAACACCCACCCAGGATAATGTTTGCTGATAGCAGATGGGCAGATAAGGGACCTCAGACAGAGCACAGGACATCCAGTAAGGATGCATGTCAGTTCTGCCTGATACTGCACCACCCAGGGCAGAGCCACCCAAGAAAAGCGCTGTCTGTTTTCATGTCTGAGTGGAGCTGGAGGGTGTGTGCAGAAAGGTACTCAGCACATCAGAGAAGGAGGGTCTCTGTTCTGCAGGGTTTGCTCAAGGAGATACCACCCAATGTGATTACAGTGCTTATTCACATGGGAATAGTCACCTCTGTGTAACACTACCAAAGGACTTAGAAGAGAGCAAACAAGCTGTCCACTATGTTCTAGAGACCTCAGGTAGGATGCACGAGAAATATACCCTGCTGTTACTGTGCAGCCTGAAGGAGGCACGTGCTGGAGGCTGGTGCTTACTGGGTGGGTAAGAGATGACCCTACCCCTCCCACTGGGTGTAAGCATTGCTGCTTTGACAGCCTGTCCCCTACAATGTCGGGTGTAACTGCAGATCCTTCTGAAAGAAATGTAATAGCAAAACAGCTCTGAGGAAAAAGAGATCAATGGGAAATCACCCGCTAGGTTCATTGCTACTACAGCTTTAACACTTGACCTTAACTCTACCAAAAAGGCAGCAGGGGCTTTGCTACTTAATCTTTGTGGTCTGAGATTTTCAGTCAGGTAAGGAAATATGCAAGCAAGAAACTTACCTTATAAAATCAAATGTGTTGCTCCATCAAGATTTGTACTAAATAGGAAAAAAAAAAAAAAATCCCACTGCTTAATGTTGTGGGTTTTGAAATGGCCATAAATGAACAACCTGATTAGATGTTTTCATTTTCAAAAGAAGTACTATTTTTTTTCTGCCTCCCATACCACAGAAATACTCTTGTTATTCAAACAAATCACATATCAGTTGATGTGATAGTTGAAAAGTCAGAAAAGTTGATGTCACTGACAATCAGAGTCTATTATGCTGTAAGAAGGATGCTAATGATGGAAGAAGAAGTCCTTGAGAGCAGCCCTTTTGAGAAGGACTTTGGGGTTCTCGAAGGTGAAAAACTAAACATGAACTAGCAGTGTGCATTTGCAGCCCAGAAGGCCAGTGGTATCCTGGGTTACATCAGAGAGGGGCAGCTAGCAAGGACAGTGAGGTGATTTCCCCACTCTGCTCTGCCCTTGTGAGGCCCCTGGATAAAAGAAGATTGTGAGTACACCTTGTTACGGTTTTTCAGTATTAAAAGGGAGACTGTAAACAGGAGGGAAATCAATTTTATAACCTTTCTTAAGGTTTTACAATGATAGGACAAGGGGGAATGGTTTTAAACTAAAAGGGAGAAGATTTAAATTAGATGTTGGGGAAGCTTTTCTTTGAGAGGGTGGTTAAGTCCTGCCACAGGCTGTCCAGAGAGTTGAGGATGTCCTGTCTCTGGAGGTGTTCAAGGCTAGGTTAGATGCGGCTCTGGGCATCCTCAGCTGGTACTTGATGTAGTAGCTGGCAACCCTTCCTGTGGCAGGAGGCTTGGAACCTGACGATCTGTTATGTCTCTTCCAATTCAAAGCATTCTATGATTTTAAGGAGCTTCGTGCTGTTACCAGTCTTAAATGTCTTGTGCTTCACATGGAGTTTTGGCTGAAAGTCTTCATTTGTGTTTTTATAACCGTAGCTGACCTGGGAAACCTACTAACTCACCAGATTTTGTCTGGAATTTGTAACACTTGTAGAAAATGAGTATATACATTGTTGAAGCTAATTGTTTCATTTTGAACTACTAGTACTTGGTAATTTACTACTGAATTTGTGAATACATTTTGTATTTAAAACCATTGCCATGTATTTGCTTATACAATACAAGATGCCCATGGTTAAAGGAAAGTACACAGTACAAAACCTTGGTAGTTACTACACTTCCTTACTGCTAAACACTATCTTGGTTAAGCACACAGCTCCTCAGAGGGAACTAGCAATGGTGGAAGAACCTGCTCAGGTCCCTCCCCAAGCACTCATTCAAGAGCTGTGAGAAATCAAAATGGGACCCATAGTTAAAGCACTAGAAAGAGGACAAGCTTGGACTCATCCTTCCTATGTTATATGCTTTCTTCCTTCTTTCCACAAAATCACATAAGTAAATCTGCTTCCAGGCCACCATAGTGAATAATTTCAGATAACAAGAAATATGTCACAGAATCTGTGATTGGAAGGGTAGAGACTTGAAGGGACCTCTGAAGATCATCTAGTCCAACCCCTGCTAAAGCAGGTCCCCTATATTAGGTTGGACAGGAAGGAATTCAAGAGGGTTTTGAGTATCTCCGGAGCGACTCTACCACCTCTCTGGGCAGCCTGCTCCAGTGCTCTGTCACAATCAAAGTAAAGTTCTTTCTTGATTTCAGATAGAACTTCCTGTGTTCCAGCTTGTGCCCACCACCCCTTGTCCTGTCACTGGGCACTGTTACAAAGGGCCTGGCCCCATCCACTTGACATCCCTCTAGATATACGTAAGCATTGATAAGATCCCCTCTAAGTCTTCCCTTCCCTAGGCTGAACATTCCAAGATCTCTCAGCTTCTCGTAAGGGAGGTTTTCCAGGTCCCTAATCACGTCTATAGACCTCAACTGGACTGTCTCCAGTAGCTCTCAATCTTTCTTGAACTAGGGAGCCCACAACTGGACAGCCAGCAATGTGCCCTTGCAGCCAGAAAGACAAGTACATCGTGGGCTGTACCAAAAGAAGCATGGCCAGCAGGTCAAGTGAGGTGATCCTACCCCTCTACTCTGCTCTGGTGAGGCCTCACATGGAGTACTGCGTCCAGATGGGGAGTCCTGAGTACAGGAGAGACATAGAACTGCTGGAGCACATCTAGAGGAGGGCCACTTAAATGGTCCAAGGGATGGAACACCTCTCCTACAAGGATAGGCTGAGAGCTGGGACTGCTCAGCCTGGAGAAGGCTCTGGGGAGGCCTGAAAACAGTCTTTCAGTATCTGAACAGGGACTAAAGGAAAGAAGGGAACACATTCTTTAGCAGGGTCTGTGGTGATAGGACAAGGGAAAATGGTTTCAAACTAAAAGAGATTTAGATTGGATGTTAGGAAAATGTTTTTTCCAATAAATGTGGTGAGGCAGTGGAACAAGCTGCCCAGAGAGGTGGTTGGTGCCCCATCCCTGGAGACTTTCAAGGTAGACTGGATGGGACTCTTGAGCTCTTGACCTAGCTGTGGATGTCCCTGTTCATTGCAGGGGAATTAGTCTAGATAACTTTTAATGGCCCCTTTGAATTGAAACAATTCTGTGATTTTATGATTGACTGTTGTCCTGATGGACTGGACTGTCCTTTTCAGCCTCAACCATACGTGATCCCGTAATTCTTGTGAGTGCTGCTGCCATACAAGCTGTCTGTGAACACAGTGAGTTTCTCATGCTGCCACTGACTCTCTTTTAGAAGGACACTGCTCCCAAGGGAAAATGTAGTAATCGTTTGACTGTGCTAGGAGGCAATTCCCTTGTATTTAATGATTTAGCTCAAACCATGTGATGCTGGAGAGCAGATGCTAGTAGTCTGTATAGTACAAATCATGCTCCCTCCTTGAGAAAATTTGCTGCTTCTAGTCACATGGGCATTATGCTCCTCATTGTTTTCAATAATTCAGTCTCAACTGCTTTTGTAAACTCCTAAAGTGAGTTACGTCAGTCACCATTTCATATTGTTCCAAATTAGGCGTTACTGTCCCTAATACAGACTATTATTTACCTTAGATCATCAGCACAGTTACTTCAATATATTGTCAATAAACAGATGAGATTATAGACAGTTTCCTTTAATACTGCATATAACTACATCAGTCCTAGACTATGCTCTCCTGTACCATTATTTCCTTTATCTCTCTCTTTCCACTCCTCTTTCTCATTTCTTATCCATTCCATTGATGGATACAGAAAAAATACCATGTTTAGGAAAGAAAATTACTGTCCAAGTAAATGCTAGCACATTCACAGCTGAACAACACAGGAACCTTATCATTTCCAGACTTGATAAAATTGTGAATCCCGCAACAGCAGCAGAGGGGTCTCATCTGTGAGTGCCTCATCTGTTTACAGTCAATCAAGTAGACAGTGTAACTGTATTAAAAGCAGTTTTATTAGGATGCTTCAAAGTGCAGTGTGTCTTGCCAAAAAGACAGAAATATAGCATTTCTCTTTATTGTGTACTCAGTGTTACAGAATTTTTTCGACAGAAGTGTTGAAAGAAATCAAAACAATTTCTTCTGCTGCAATGTTATATAAATTGCATTAAATTTGACAATCACAATGAAATGAAACACACTGCGAAGAGGCAGGTGGTACAAAGTCACCTTAACAAATCATACAAGTGACCACACTGTTCCCAAGGAAGCAAAGCTTTCAAACAAGTCACATGCATAAAGTCTTTGAGTTCTTATGCAGAACACAGTACTGTAACTAGAACTGCAGTATCATTTCACAAGCAGAAAAATGCTGATGTCTATATCCCCAGATGTTCTTCTCAAATTTATACCAGTTCACCTCTTCACTCCTGGCACTTCCTAACTTTTTATTTTATGATCCACTCAAAGAAAAGAACTAACAAAAGCTGAGTCCAGCTGCTGAATGATACAAGTTATTTCTATGTAATTTATTAGTGTTTGTTTACATTTCCTCTTCACTACGCACTTTGTGGTATGTGGAATATGACTATTGCAGACTTTACTTCTTTATGCAAAATGGCTGAACTTGAAGCGATTGCCTTTCAGACATAGCAAGCACCAGTATCATCTTCTGGCATGAGGAATATTGTGAAAGACAGCCAAGATTCTATACCAAACATATCGCTGCAAGGACACAATCAGCTTCTATAGCACAACTGCCCCAAAAGAGTCAAAAATCAGGGAAATGCAAAGGCACAAGTAGGACTGATATGCTTTAAAAGCAGGAGTTAAAAAATATAGGATGACACATTCTTTGGGAGCATGTGCAAGTGTGTATACAACACTGCTGCCAGCGTGTATCTGTGAGCAACAGGAGACATGGGAGAGAGGTGATGTCAGATGAGAAAATGTACACTTTGCAAAGCTTAGCACAGAGCCCTCAGGCCCCAGACATGTTCTGTACACATCTCTGTAAACCAGCAATAAGGAGACACAGATCCCAAACATGTCTGTTTTGCAGCCCCTCCCCCACTCTCCATAAGTGAAATTTCCCCAACTGTTATCATAGTATTAAAAAATAAGCAGTTTGTCTTTTCTGTCACACTGCTGGCAACATTTAGGGATTAAGGCCTTTTTCTATGGTTATATTGTTATCTGAAATAAAGATCTTCCAGGTAAAACAAATAAGTCAGTACACTACTATCTTTAGAGATCAATGTAACCAAATATACTTGATATGATACTGAATTTTTCATTCCACCTCCCTCTATCCCCAAGAGAAGCTTTTAAACCATACAAGGCACAAACAGCTAACACATTTCAGCTAAGTCCTGTCTCTTCCTTGCTGTTCCTCTTTTGGCCCTGGTTTAACAATCCGCAGCTTCAGGTGATGACAGTGGGTCCCTTTCTCCCTGTCCGCTCATGGATCTGAGATATTTTCAGTGCGATTGCTATAAGAGGACTCAGTACAGCCTGAAGAGGAAGAAATGAAATGAATTACATAAAGCAGAAATATAAAGAATCATCTAATTTCCCCTTCTACCATAGCATCACTTAAATAATAGTAGTAATTAAATAAATAATCATTAAGAACTTGATGGATTTATGTGATGCTGTGCGCCGAGCAAGTTTTGTGAAGTCTCACACTGATTATACCTACACTACACCAGTAAATATACCACAGTAATAATGTCTCAGTGTACCAGGAATTAGAGCAGTTCTTGTGAAATCTGCTGTACGAAACAATCTAGAAATCACCATGTATAATTGTTTCTATTCTAATGAGTGATTTACTAAGTAGGATAGAAGCAAGAAAAGCAGCAATAACTCTCAAGTTTTGGCCTACTGACTGTACAAAGTAGCTCTACTTACGAAACCGCTCAGATTGGTGAGTGCAGGTAATATTTAAGATACCACCATATGAAAACCAAGTAGAAGATGACTTTTCAAGAAATAACTGTATCTTCTCCCAGTTAATTATATTATATGGAAAAAAGAACTGACAGAAGATGAGTTTTGTGCAAAAACTTTATTTTCTTATATTATATACATAAACGTATATATATATATAAACCTATATTTTACTGCCAAACTAATATTCAAATTTTCTGAATCAAAAGTTATCCTTTTGTCTCAAACTATATTCTAGCTTTAAGTCTGTCACATTTAAAAATCAAATCAAACAGTGAGTCTAAATAGCTTAACTTTACAGATTTCTTTTCAAAAGCCCAATACAACTGGTTCTTTAAATCCATTTGTCACATAGCGATTTCTGACACTATGTGGTTTTTGCTTTATCTGTACGAATGGTCAGATTGTCAAAAAAAAGTGCAAGGAGACAAACCAACTTTGTAAGCAGAGTCATGAAACAACACCTTGCATGTCATCGGCAATGAATGGGTGGATGTGCAAACTAAGTTATGTACAAGCATAAGCTGTTGGATACATCATAGTTCAAAAAACTCACTATTTGTAGATACTGATCAAGTGAACAATGACTGATACAGACAATAAACCCACTGAAGTTAAATTTGCTTAGAGGAAATTAATATATGGAGTATGGAGTCACTTGCTGAAGTAAATATTAGAATGTGCCAATTTATATGAACCATATAATTCCTTCCATCCCACTCCATGGATAAAGGAGAACTAAATGAAGAGCAAAACACCCGAACTTCATCTGTCACTCCTGTGAGAACACTCTGACCCATTTATTCTAAAAAGTACAGGAAAATCTAAAAAAACCCAAAACCTACTGAACTAGCTTTACTTGATCCTCATTTCTTAAACAAATGTACTCTCAGGAAAAAATCATCAAAACAAGCAAAACACTACTCAGTGCTTCGAACAAGACAAAAAACAAAGAAAGAAAACAGAATCATGTGACACCCATTTGCAGACATTTTAGCTGCTGTTCTTCAGCCAAATGGTTCCAATTACCATTAAAATATTCTGCTTCTTACAATCATACTTGTCAACATATAAAAGCTTATTTTAGTTCTGTCCTCTCATTTGCTCCAACTACACATTCTTCATCTTGCAGACGTTAAAAAAGTGCTTTATTTTCAAAATGGTAAGAGCAAAGCAGAGCAACAAGGAAAAACAGCTGTGATTTGCCAAACCAAATGTAGGTGAATTTTACATAATTTGAGCACACTCATTTTCCACATTTCTCAGTCCATTGTAAGTCTCAAAAACAAGTTGCCCCAGCAGTTTTATCAGTGGAAAGAAATTTGCAGAACTTATCCAGGAACGACAAAACAGAAAAAGCTCAGAGAGTGGTACTAACATCAACAGGACACCAGTCCCCACATGTTTGCTCTCCCTTCTCTTAATGTATTGACCTGCATTTTGCATGCAGCAAGAAGTTCACCAGAATGATTTTGGTCTCTCTCAGGTTTAAATGTACCCTAGAGAATGATGAAGGTGTAACACTCAAAACACGGGGTCAGTTATTTATGTATGTATCATTATTTGTAAAACACTAAGCACTAACCCAATTGCTCCTCGTATTTTGGGACCATAGGGAGAGGTAACAGAAAGCCATGTGAATTAGTCATTAAAAGAATGTACTGCAGGGGTAGTATCCATCAGCTAAGCCCTTGTGTGACTTACATTCAGTATCTGGGCATGTAGGCACTCAATCTACTAATAACAAGTATCACCCTCTGGACAATTATTATTCTGGAATTATAACACTACAGATTTCTAAGCAGAGCTGGCACAGTACGTATTTCAACACAATTTACTTTCCTAGACCAATTGTTAATGCCTTCAATTTAAAGAGAGATAAACAACTCAGGACAGCATAAAGTTGTCAAATAAAGACTGCAGTTTCACATTTGGAACTCTGCCAAGACATGCCAATTGTTTTCCATCTTTGCATTTTCCCTTTCTAAAAGCTGCAGTCAAATCCAAAGTTCTACCCCTTCATCAAGACAGCTTTGAGAAAAACATGCCTGTAGGTTGAAGTCAGCAAAAGCTATACTTGCTAGATGGTGTTATTACTGTTTTATAAATTATGATGAGCTTTAAAGATACAGGAGTGACCCTGCTTGAATAAACAAGCAGACACCACCATATTAGATCATCTGTAGGGCTGATATATCAAGGACTAAACATACAGCTCAGCTCAGTGTGCCTGCCCAGTGGACACATGACTGTCCGGTCCCACATTTCATAAAAGCAGAAGTCTTTGAAAAAGTTTATGCTACAGTCATCAGTCCTAGAAGATCTTAAGCCATACTGATAACCTGGTTAATTGTGGAACAATCTGTCAGGCTCTGTAACATTTACATCACTGGTGGTCTTGACTTCATCAAAATGATGCAACACATCTATTGAGGGAAAAAAGGGAATTGATATCTCTACTACCTATTTACTTCTAGCTACTAACTACTGCCTGCAAACTCAAGTAAAATGACAGTGAGAGTCAGGAGGCTAGCTGTTCTGCCCCAGCAGTGGAAGATGACCTGTACAAGGGGTGGAAAATACAAGGGGAAAATGACAACTGAGTGGTGTTAGGAAATACCTGCTTTCTTTTCTAGCATAACAAAGAGTCTAGTATGAAACTTATGTTCAATTAACTCATCTTTTCGACTCATAAAATATTTCATAATTACTGCCACATTATATATTTTTCCAACATAACACAAAAGACAAACTACTCCTTCTAATTCCAACTGATTTGAAAGCTGTCCATTGTAAAGCTTTTGGCAGACCTGGAAGTTAAATTATCTGAGTACCATGCATATAATTGTACTATACCATAGTGCAGTCAAATAGATATAGATCTCCTTATTCCACATCCCTTCAAAGAAATACTCATGAATTAAAGTACTGAAGGCAAGACTTAATATGAACTCTTCAAACCATATATTAATATCCAGCAAGATCCACGCTAAAAAATGCAATGTTTCAAAAAAGAGCAGAGAAGCCATAACACAAATAAAATGCACTTGTGGTTAAAGGTTGTTAGCGGTACTTCCACAAAATCCCACAGAAACTTTTAGTTTTATCACTACTAATGATACTGAGAAAAAGGACTTTCGTGTTATTGATTCCAGTTCCCTGCTTTTGCACAAAGCCATGTTTATAAGAAAGAAACAATCCCTTCATTCAACTTATCATCTCCAGATTTTCAACGTGTTTTGATTTTGCACAGCTATTATTTATATTAAATTTATACAAAGATCTATTCCTAAGCATAAAGGTCTAAGACTTTACATAGAAGTGTACTGTTTGTTACAAGCAATAAACTTCCTGAAATTGCTAGTTGGATGCCTGCTTGAATGGCCAAAGCCAAATACATCATTTTTTAAGAATGTCTTCCAAGCTATCTAGAAAGCAACTTTCTCAATAATAAAGTGATGAGGTGCATCACCAACAATAAGAAGCGGCAACAGTTTGCCACTCCCTTTTTAAAAGGAATGTTCCAGTTTCAGAAAAAAGCTGAGCACTGTTTTAAATATTTTGTTTAAGCCTGCAGAGAACCAGCAAAACTACTATATGCCGTGATTTTAAAATGCTTACAGCAATAACATTCTTGGCATAGGACATGACATTCATTTATCACTAAGCAGTCCTGATTAGGAAGAACTGGACTAGCTATGGAAAAAGAGGAAATATCTTTAAAGTCCCAGGTTATCATGAAGCTGCTTCTGCCCATTTCTCTCAACTCTCTAGAGAGCAGTTAGTAGCCACTGCTATTCACACTGACCTGTGGCTTTGGACTTTTAGTTATTAGCATGTTTAACTACTTTCCCTTGGATTTTAATGTTGTTGACCAGGCAGTTGGCTATACATCATTTGTTCCAGGTGGAAAGTATTAATCAATTAATTATACGAAGATGCTACTAAAAAAAGATGGCAAGATTTGAGAGACCCTTCTATTCATTAATAGCTACTGTATGGCCCACATACAAATCGGAAGAAAAGTTCCTCACGAGTCTTTCTTCTCTCTGTAAGACTACATTAAATCATTGCAAAAGCTAAATGCTTATCCACTCTTCCATGAAATATACTTAGTCCTCTCTTATTTATTTCACAACATGACAGTGTTTCAATAGAAATAACGTGAGAGGTGGAACTACAATTTTTATTATAAATTGTTTTAGGTGTCTGCTAGATTTCACTGAAACATGCTCTCAAACTTTCATCTTCCTAGTAAGCAGTCTGGTTATGATGTGAGATAATTCTCAGACGGCTGCAAGTCTTTCCCTTACAAGGAATCCCTACACTGTTTAGACTCACACGTCTGTAATTCCTAACTGTGCTTGCACTGCAAGGCAACCCTGAGATGCCGTAACTAAATAATCCCCATTAAATCCGCCCAAAAATGTATTAAGTTTTTAAATACTGTTCTACTAAAAAAACTGAGTGGAAAAAAATGAGAAATATATCTCTTGACAAACTGCAATTTTCCCAGCACTCTGCCATTCCTGTTTTGTGACATATTACAAAAATATGTTCTAAAATTGCTAGTCCCGCCTCAAGAAGTCAACAGTTACACAAAAAAAACCCAAAAACATCCACAGTAAACACAGGTCAAAGTGTTGAGTGGAGGAAATCATAAAACTAACCTTCAACTTCTGCTGCAAAAGAAATTCTGCTGTCCCAAGGGACTGGGATACACACAGCTGCAGCTAGAGCAGAACTGAGCATTACACTAGTTACCCACACTGCAGAGCTGAAAGAAGTCTATGGAAGAGTCTGGCTGGCAGAGAGGAGAGCAGAAAGATAGAATCAGAGAATAAAAAGACTGTCAAGAGGCAATGAGGGCTGGCTGGCTCTCCTCTCGGTGCCAAGTTATTCTCCCTGTGCTATTCTACCAGTGCCAGGAACAGTAACATGGTTGACAGGACAGGGGGCTTGCCAGCCAGGGCCCATCCCCATGATACTCAAAAGAGGCAAGCATAAAACATCCAGAAATTGCACCCAGATTCAAGCAACAGTCCAGATCAAAAGGTAAGATCATGGCAGTGAGGCAGGTCCAAGGTCAAATGGGGGTCAACACACAATTAGGGTCCAGTGAGTAGCAAGCAGGTCCACAATGATCAGGCAGGATCAAGGCCAATGAATAAAGGTAACATATTCTTCAAATTTAAGGCAATACTTGATACTGTAGATTATACTGTCTTTATGGCATTTGACTTTAATCACTAATATATGTAATCTAAACTAAAAATGGGTTTCCTCAGGGTGTGGTGTCTTCTTTGGTTGCCTGGACTGAATGAATGAATGTATGAATGCACACATGACACTTCTTTCCTCTTCACCCTTTGACCTTCTGCTTCAGTATTCCTCAATGAATTGATATGTTCACTGAACTGACAATGCAGATTTCCAAAATATCCACTTATGGTTTGAATATGCATCATTACAACTACTGCAAGCTCTTCCATTTCTCACTGTATCCCTTATATTTCCTTTCCAAGGAATAAAAACCAACAGCTTTTCCAAACCAAACCTAAGTCTGCTGATGCTCCCTGACCAGCAGTTTTTGTATAATACTCAGTGCATTCTATCTTTATCACTTAGTAAAAAAAACCAAAAAACATGCAACGTTCACACTTCTACATACATCTGCTGGAGTCTGATTTCCATACAGTTACAAACAGTTTTTTCTTGCAGACTTTATTAGAATGTCATTAATTACCTGTGGTTCCTTATTGTGTTGGCTAGGATCCTTCTCATAACTCTCTACATAGATCCGGAGAGTAGCTCTCACATGGCTAGAAGCACTCATTCTAAAGATGAGCCTGGAAGCATCTGAAAAAACAATCCGCAGCCCCTAGAAGAGAAAAAGGAGTGTCATACATTTAGGTGGTAGTACCTCATATACATCACAGTTTTCACTGCTCTAAAATGAGAAAGGAAGAACCATAAGGATGCAATTTCACTTTTACTTTGGACAACTCATTTATTACTTTTTTCCCCCTCAAGACCAGAAACAACCTTGTGTCTTCACTCCCACTCCTTCATCCAAGGGCTTTTTTACTGCAGTTTTTAGTTTCTTTCGCTGATTTGCTCTTGTATTTGTATCATGTATTTGGATTCATAGTCAACAGTCTTTCTGTACAGAGAACTCACAAAGTAAGCAAGAAGGTCAGACAGGTAAATTTGTTCCCATTAAAACAAAGGACTAAACTGAAGAGTTAAATAGTTGTGGTGTTTTAATTTTCCATCAGTTTTGCACTAACATACCTACTTGTTCCATTTCTGTAAATGTCACCCCAAAGCTAAATGCTACCTCTGTTCTGCTAGTTAACTTTATTTTTCATTTTAGTCCTGCTATTAGCAAATGCGTGCAAAAACTAAGATCCTTTCTAATTTTGCTGCAGGAAACTACCTAAAAATAAGAGAAGACAACTAAAGAGAGAAGTATTTTATTTCGTCTTTATCAGCAGCCTGAGAAGACACTGATGGGAGGAACACAGTGCACACCCACTGAAAAATATAAGTGCAAAAAGATTTTGTTTGCTCAGGTATATGTCAAAGTATCTTCTTCAGTGTCTGGATGATACTGTCCATTAACACTAAGAAATATTTAACAGGAAAATACAGTGCATGAGTAAAAGGCTGAGTCAGATGGCGTAAAAGATATTATCCATCTATTGCTTTGGTTAGACACGGAAGACTGCGTGAAGCAAATGTGTGTCACTGAATTCCTCCATAAGGAAATAATGGCATCTATTGATATTCATCAATGCATGTTGAACACTTAAAGACATGAAGAAGTGGATATGAGCACAGTGAGGCACGGGTAGCGCATCTCAGCAATGGTGACTGTGACATGAATGACAGGCAACATTTCAGATGGCTATGCAGATTTTTACAAGCACAGCAAGCAGCCTCTTATTCATCACTGGTGGAAATACATAGCTAATGGTGGTGACTATGTTTAAAAATGGTGTTTCATAACTGAGAATTTGCTCTATTAAACAGTGTTACTATTTGCTCTGTATCTGTTGTAGTTTCCATGGAAATAAATAGGAGGCGTTATTTTTAGAGTGACCTGTGTAATAATTTTAACACAAATTAACATAATTAATCTATTATTTTCAATATGAAAAGCACATGTAATAATCAGAAATAGTTTATACTCAGCCGAATGAGCTTCAGTGACTTTTTTCCTAACATTTGCTATTAAGCCAACTCATTAATGTGTTGGTTTGTATGATGTTAGCAGGAGTTCTGCCATTGGTCTCAATGGAATTTCTGCATGGATGGCTAAAAGTATATAGTCTAAAACAATAAAGTATATTGTTATGATCTCATACTGTGAGCAAGGAATTGTCTCTTGCTGACTGCTAATTACTTCTCACTTCATGACAGAAAAATGAGAAAAGATAATTCTAGGTATAGTTTGTTTTGAATCATTGTCGAACGTATGACCAGCAGCTCAAAATAAGTAACGTTCACATCAAGCAGCTTGGTGTAGGAAGGAAGGAAGCCTAACATACTTGCACAAAATGAAACCATGAACACAGAGAGCATGTGAATATCTTCCTACTCAGTGGCTACAGGGACATCCTGCATGTCTACACTAGGTCAAGCCACCTTCATAATGATAAAACTAGCAAAATCACAAGAATACTCTTCTACACATTTTGTTTATCTGGTAAGAGTAACAACTGCACATTGTTGCTTCTCTCCAAACCTCACTGCTGTCTCACCACTCATTAAATTATGATTTTGGAACAAAAAATATTGACAGATACTCACCATAACTCTACCCTTTATGATGCTAAATTTTTCCACCACGCTAAAGCATCTGTAGCCACTTTGATGGTACAGTTTATAGTACTTGAGATTTTTATGTAACATGCACACACTTAACCTTCATTCAGACAGCTTACTATTTCTGAGCTTATTTTCACATTTCTCAGGAATAAATGATTGGCAGTATTGGTTTTTACAGAAGAGGGATGACAGCTGATACTTGTCAATAACACCAGGATTTCTGTCATACAGCTAAAGACTTTTTGCAAAAGGGAACATAGAGACACAGTCACCGTACTCTTTAAAAACAATAACTTCTGAATTGCCAGGGAGATATTATGTGCTAGGGAGACAGTGGCCTTCAGAGTTGGACTGTCAAAGTCAACTTCCGTGTCACACTTGCACCTGGAAATATAGTGTAATTGACACAGATCTCAACAGCAAAAACCTGTTTTTTGACTCTCCACTGACAACTGTGATTTCAAAACTAGCAAAAATTTTCACTCAGGAAGGCAACAGAATTTAATAAGAACCATTACATATTTGCATTTCTCAACATTTTCTGAAACTCACACCACAAAGCTGTAGGCTACACTTGTTAAATAAAACCAAAGGAAAAACAGCCAAAAACACTGTGACCAAGTAACTATGAAGAAGCATTACCTTTTGAATAAACTACACTTCTGCACGTATGTAAAAATAAGTCAAGAAGTTTCTCTCTGCTCATTACTATGGAGTACACAGTTTAAAATATAAAATATTCCTTTTTTCACTTTTGTGATCACTGCTTTCAAACCAAGTTGGTGAAACTGAAAGCAGCCTACTTACTGTTTGGCATGGTGGCATTTTCTCACCTGATATAAGCAGAATGAATTATAGCCATATACTTGCAATTTATTAAATAGAAAATGTCAGCTCCATGAAGAAGCACAGAATAGAATTTTATATGCAGAATTAATAAACTGACTTAAGGAAAAAAAAACAAAGAACAGCAAACTGGATAGTACAAAAAAGTTCCAGTTTTAATAAGATTGGCACACTGTTTGTTGCAGACTTGTCTTCTTATGGGAAACAGTAATTTCTTTTTCCAAAAGGAAGCAAATGAAAACCTTCAGTAGAGCTCCCAAAATGGATATCTGCAGATATTTCTATTAGGCAAATTAGGCCAGATCATGGATATTAATTAGCTATGTGGAAATTCTGAAACAAAATTACCTTGCCACTGGTTAACCCGCTGGTCTTGAAGCCAATGTGACAAAGATGGAGCTTCACAAAGATTTCTCTCTCTATCCACTATCATCCCATTAAACAGTTGTACTAAGATCTCTGAAGTGTCCAGAAAATTAACTCTAAATATTGTACTGTGTAATTTCACTTCAATTGTTTCATGATTTTTTTCAGTTAGCTACTTCATGATTAAACAAGTGAGAATAAATTTAAAATAGTAAGTTTGGGTGATTTTGAAAACAATTATTAAATGGTGAAGTACAACACCAGCAGAAAACGTATCTTAGTAGCTGTACATCAAACAGACACACACATAAATTAGGAGCATGCAGAATAGCTATATCTTTCTTCAAAATACTGTGGTTATCAAAATTTTTATTTTCTCAACTGTGGATTCTTGAACTTTACCAGGGCACGGGAGGCCACCTGGTTATTCTGACAAGGAATATGTCAATGCTGACAAGGGACTAAAATATCACTCTGAACATAGAATTTTTCCCTTATCTCTGGAGGGTCATATGAAATAACTTTCTTCCAGCTTTTCCAGCACCTGTTTCAAAGTAAAAGAAAAGCCCCCAAAAGACATGAGACTAGATTTTACTCTTTAAGTCTAACAAAGGAGCAAGAAAAAATAAAAAGCAAAAACATGTGACTACATGCAGAGCATTTTACATTCTAAATCTAACAAAGGAGTAAGACAACATTAAGAAGCTTTAAATGACAAATGTCATGAGTTTTATTCTGTTAATCTCAGAATACAATAAATCTTCATTAAAGAGGCCATCATTTTAAGTGGCACCTTGTACAGTACTGTTATGTGATAATATTTGTGCAAAAGCAGTACAATTTTCAGGACCAGCAGATGTTTCATTTAACTTAACACCTTAGTACTGTGATGATAAACAATACTCATCTGTTTGTTTCAGAATAAATTAGATAATATGGTCTGCTTGTACTGCTATGTATCTATTTTGTTGCAGCTATTTGTTTTCTGCAGTCTATTAATACTGATTAAGTAATAGTTCAGCAGAAGTAGTTCAATTGCACTGAGTACAAATTTCTCTCCACTTATTACTGAGGAATAAAACTTCGAATTAGTTCCTGAAGGCCTACCTGGAAAATCTACATGAAACTCCTGACAGTCACAGAGGCATCTGCATTTGCATGAACAGCATGCTACATGAGGAAAATGACAGCAGTGAACTGCTGCTTCATTTCCATCGATTAATGTCATTTCTTATTTTATTATGCTTGGAAAATTCCACCAAGGCTGCAAACATACAGAGCCAGGAATGTAACCTTGTCAGAAGACAAATGGATTGAATTGTACTCTCATCAAATGAGTGCTGTTGCCTATGAAAAGACAAGCTCTCCATTTCAAAGTCCATTTAAAAACAGGACAAGTCATGCTTCTCTGTATTATACTGTAATGTGAATAGCAGTTATACTCCAGTTTAGGAAACAGCTTTGGATGAAAAGAAAGGGAAAGTACACTAAAAATTTACAAACTTTTTTTTTTCTTTTTTTCAAAGGACAAGAGCCACAAGCCTGCCATCCTGTAATGTTCCAGTGGACTCGGATATGACAACATCCTATGTACAAAGACAATAGTTCAGTGGCAGGTGGGCTGCTTATACCATCTGGATGCAGAGATGAATGGAAACGACAAATACACTGAGCAGACTGGAATGACAACAGTTTTAATGGCATGTAATATCATTTGATAGAGTCTGATCAGGTCAGGTAATTTACAAACTACAGAAAGTAGGACAATAAAAGTAAACAGCATAAAATCAGAATGCATTTAAATATGAGTCATAGCTCATATTCAAGATGTTGTGATATATATTTACGCCAGGCAAAAGTATGTGTCTGCTTTTGTGCATGTCATGCAACATCAAAGACTCAGTTTGAGCTGAAGAACTTGACAGCTAAGGGATCCTCATATTGACATGGCCTACAGTCAGTAAAGAAGGAACACAGAGCAGTTATTTTGGCTAGAGAAGTCAAACACACACGGAACAATCTAAAGTCTTCTGCATGCAGTTGGCATGGAATAACGTGCCTTAATTATGAAAATACAGTAGATCACCAACAGCAAGAAAATCTGACCTTTTTTGAAAAGTATAGCAATTGCAGATTTCAAATGGAAAATAGAGAAAGCAAAGACTGCCTTTCTACATGATACCTTCCATTATTCAGGAAAGGGGACCCTCTCTATATTTGCAATGTGGCAGCAGGGACTTCGTCTTGCCCTACATTCTCCGTGGCACTACAGTCTCCATTTAGGCACTCCAAGTGCAAGCTAAACCAGAGGTGAATTATCTTATCCAGTTTGAGCTAATCTTATGTAGGAAATGTGGTATCTATCAGAACAAATAAAAAAAAATCCTATAAAATAAATGATAAGGCTTTTCAGCTTAATGTCAGAAACGTTTTAAGAAACACGTTGGAAGTTGCAAAACTTTGCTACTCCATCACTACAGTCTTACCTGTCTTTTGGTCACAGTGCCATCCACAGGATCTATGTACTCAAAGCTGTCTGTTCTTTCCACACTGTAGATACTGCTGCCCACAGCAAACTGCTGATGGCTGAATGACTTGTCAGTGATCAAAGCTTCCAGGTCTCTCATTATGAAATACGCTGTTCTGGGTTCCAACGCTTCGTAATCAAACCTTGCATGTATATAAAAAAGTAGAAGTAATTAGTTAAGTCCATCACAGCTTAGAGGACAATTCATTTTTGATAGATTTCAATATACAAACAATTAGCAATTTGTTGCTTACTTCAAAAATTGAGGGTAGACTATTAAAGTACTGACTGCAAATTAAACCAGTGAATGCATGCAGTTCAGTACAATCTGCCCATTTTGTGTATGCACCACAATTCTAATCAGGCACCCTCATTCTTGAGGCAACAGAAACCATTTGGAAAGCACATTGTATCTTAGGTAGCATAGAAAACATCATAAAATCATAGAATCACAGACTTATTAAGGTTGGAAAAGATGTTCGAGATTACCCAGTGCAACCATCCACCTACCATCAGTATTTCCCCACTAAACCATGTCCTTCAGTACAACATCTAAATGTTTCTTAACACCTCCAGGGTCGGTGACTCCACCATCTCCATTGGCAGCCCATTCCAGTGCCTGACCACTCTTCACAAAAAGTTTTTCCTAATAACCAACCTGAACCTCCTCTGGTGCAATTTGAGGTCATTATTTCTAGTCCTGTCACCAGTTACCCAGGAGAAGAGCCTGTCTCCCAGCTCACCACAACCTCCTTTCACATAGTTGTAGAGGGCAATAAGGTCCCCCCTAAGCCTCTTCTTCTCCAGACTAAACCCAGCTTAGACTGCATTCTGAAATCAATGACACAATCAGTGCAGCACTCTGAAGAAACTAAAACAGAAGAAACTTTGCCACAAGTTTTGAGGAACAGCTGTTTTCCTCCATGATTATAATTACTCATCTGAATTAAATCTATCCTGAAACAAAGAAAAAGAGAGACAGAAGCTAAGGTAAGATCTGTGTTATGTAAACACCATTCAGAATTCACGCTTTTGACATATTAATAAAAATGAGTAAATGTATGGATCTTCGGAAGAGTTCTCTTGAGTTCAAAGGAAGCATAAACTCAGTTTTCACAAAAGCATTTTCATAAAGAAGCACAGAGAAAGAAATGTATGAGTAAACTTGCTGAGATTTTGACTGTTTTCAACACTTTGTACACAGCTACTCCCAAGGATTCAACATGTAATATACCAGAAGTGACATAGATGTATAGCTCCTTCAGTGAATAAAGCCTGCTTACTCAACTGAAAAGAACTGCCCACAGAACAGTGGCAACCTGTAGCAGATTTTAATTATCTGGACATATCAAACACACATCTAAATGAAGCTGAGCGCAGCTAACCAATCCTTTTATTAGCAGAATTGACCCACTGACTGCATAAGTTCCTGTGCCTATTCTTCATTTATCTCACCTGCAGTAGTAGTGTCGACCAAACTTTGCCCAGTGATCTCTGACAATTTCTTCCACACTCTGCTTTCGAGCTGCTAGGATTGAAAGCCAAACAAGCACAGCCCATAGTCCGTCTTTCTCTCGAAGGTGATCAGACCCTAGAGAGAGATATGTAAAGCCCATTATTTCGTATCACTGCATAGCAGAAAACAAGCTAAGGAGGTTGGGCAAATGTCTCATTTAACTTGTACATCACGTAACACTAACCAGTAAGGTACTAACTTTCACAACTATGGTAGTTCCCAGAGTGACAACCAGAATTAATTTTTATATGACGAAGTCTGTACTTCCAACGTTAAATAAAAAGATTCACGAGTACTTGGATAGAAGTAGTAGCATTAGTAAAACCTTTTTAATCATTATTCAGCTCACTGAATACAGGGTACTTCCACACCTCTAGTACTATTCCCCAGAACTGAGCAACACAGGCCATGAGTGTTCTGCATAATGTGAATAAAGTTCAAGAGCATCTCCCTGTCTGCACAGATGTTTACCTGTCAAATATTTGAATGCACAGACCTAAATTCCCTCCTAGTTTCACATTTATGGAGACACAAATTGATAGAAAAGAAACTAAGAATAATTTTTTAATATCCCACAGGTTTTAGCACATACCCTTAGATACAGGAGGCATAAATTCAAGTCTGCCATTTGAAATCGGATGAACACAGACTTGAACTTGCAGTTTCCATGTATGAAACCAAAAGGACAACTTGGAGTAATGGGCTGCTCTGCAACAGATGGGTAACTTACCTTGACCAGTAACACTTCTATGAAGCTAAACTCTGTCTGACAAAACAGTATGGTATCAAACAGCAAAAAGTTTCAATAAAATTATCACTTTGTAACCAAAGAGTATTCCATAGGAAAGGTCTTGGTCATTTCAGTAAGCACCCTTCCTTTTTAAACAACATTGAGGATGTTTCTGTGGCAACCTGTACCTAATCCAGGTGAGTATTTCAGAAAATAGAAAGTAAGATCCAGGACACTGGACACTTACTAGGTACTGGAAGATGACTACTTTAACGAATTGACTCAAGAAACTTGACATGTCAAATTTTCAGCCACTGCTCTAGCACATTAACACCAAATCTTGTAAAGTTTTTTCAGTTGCACTTAAGTTTTCATTTTCTATTCACTCGATATAGAAACCCTGGGTACAAGGCAAATGCATTGTCACAAGATTTTCTTACTTCATGAATTACTAATCAATAGTTTGACTGTGCCCCCAGAAATTACCTAGCAAAAATTCTACAGAGAGAAATCTGAAAGGCTTTCATTTCAAAATCAGTCACATGATATATTCTCCTTCATCAAAACAAAAAATTCTGCTGCATCAAGTCTGCTTTGCAGTTCTGTAGTTTTATATAATAGCCTGCAAGTTCTGTACACACATTTGTCAAAATGGCTGTGTTTCCCTACTGGCACAGGATCTGGTTCTCATTATATAAATTGATGCACTGAAGCTGTTAGTCCTGTGAAAAAATTGTCAAAAGAAAATTAAAGACATAAGGAAAACAATAAGATTGGCCTGGAGCAACTGTGATTTCTGGGGTTAACTCCTGACACCCATGCTTCAGTTACTGCCGCTATCTTCAACTTTCAGTTCATCTTCTTGAGAGAGAGCAGCAAGTCAAGGTAGCAGCTGCTACTCACACACATTTGTTAAGTGCCCATCAACATGCATTTGCCTGTAACTTAGGTTCCTTGGCTTTTATTCAGCCCTAGAACTGCAGACCCCCATCTCCTTGAATCTGACACTTGAAAAAAAAAAAAACAAAAAACAACTACAGAGTTAACTATGTGTAGTTTACTATACCAGTATAATACCAGAGCTGTATAAAACTGATCACTAAGAAGCTGTGAAGGGCAAAAATTTTTCTAGAAAGCATAAGAAAAAAGATACATCAAGATTATGCTTACATCTGTGAGTTGTGTCCTGTAGAAAACGGGGACGCTGAATAACTCCAATAGATTCAAGAACAGAGACAGACAGCCATGTTCCTTCACATTTGCAAAGTAGCTGTCATGATACTGAAAACACTTTCTTTCTGCCACTTTTGATCTGCCTTGACCTGTAGTCTATGAGCTGTGTGCAATGCTATAGGTTCATTCCCTAGCAGCTGCTGTAAAAACAGCAAGAGCTTACTTTGTTCCCTGGTTCAGAGCCTCCAGATGTCACCAAAGCACGGACTGCTGCCTAACCAGAAGGGCAGGGTTATTCATGAGCTCTTGGAGCTTTGCAAATAGTTTCAGATAAAAAAAGAAAATAAATGTCCCTGAACAGGAAGTCAGCCCTTCAGACAATCAGATCCTCACCTTTTCTACTCCCTCCTTGCAATAGCGTACTAGATCATCTGAAGGATGCCTTCCACAGAAATACCAACAATCTGGCTTTGCTCACATGCAAAGCAGATGGTGCGGTCCTAATTTTTATTATAGACAAAAGTTTGTTCCTAGATAATGCTGCCAGTGCAGCTTTCTGCCACTGCCACTCAGAGGAATATCTAGAAGAGAGCTGTCACCTCCCAACAGCACGTCATTACTCTGGAATGACAGCAGGAAAAGTTGTTAGGCCAGCAGAGGTGCTGGGGGTTTTCTGCGTGTCAGAAGCAGCTTGGTTACTTCTCCTGTCGGGGCATGACAAAAGGGTGGGGAGCTGCAGCCTGTCCCTGTTAGCTTGTTTTGGAAGCAGGAGCTGGGGTAGGGTCCTTGACCCTGGGTAGGTTGCAGGAGCCATGGGATGCTATGAATGGACCTGTTAACTTGCTTTACCAATGCTGTTCCTTTTTTGTTAACCCTCCTAGTTCTTTTTTAGCCATTCATTCTTAGCACAGATAAAGTTAATTCTGCCTAAAAAGTCATCTCTACTGATGATATGACCCATAACCTAAATGGATTTATCTGCTCAGCAGATACTAGCAGCAAGTGGAGATGTAGTAGAGCTAAACAGAGAAGTATTTTTTTCAAAGTAAGTGATCATTTACTCTTCCACTTTGTAACACCCTGCAGACTCCAAGCCATCAAATCACACACTTTAGTCTGCAAAATGGTTGATATATCTTGACATCTGTTCAAAGGTCTAAACTTATCACCAAAGAAAATACTCATTTTGATTCATTTTTGAGATTTGAGTATGTTTCACTGAACCAAAAGGGTCCAGAGAAACATGGACATAAGAATTTTTGGAAAGGTCTCTGAGTCTTGTTTTGGCATAGCTTAAGTTTATAAACCTCTGTGAAGAGGGATGAGTGTACACACGTATCATTCTCCTGATCCATTTAGCAGCTTTGGCGTGTGTTGCGTCCTTGTGTGTCCTTCATGATGATATACAGATTGTTGCTCCTCTGGAAAGAAAAAGCATAGGAAGAAAGCAATCCGGAGGCAAAAGTCTGGACAGAAAAAACTGTGAACAATCCAACTGCTTCAGCATAAAAAATCAGTGACTAAAACACTAGCCTAACAGTAACAGTAATCCCATGTTTTCAATGAATGTCTTGATTCATTATTCTTATCAGAAGGAAAACTGATAACTGTGATTATTCAGAACTTGTTTATTCCACATTTATCCAGCTGATCCATTAGTTAGGCTACTATTTGCACATATATGCAAATATTTTGCCTTCATTTCTTTTAATAAATTAAAGTCCACTACTGCAGCTCTGTTAGTCAACTCTGGTTTTCACCTTTTTTATTTTCGTAGGTGTCATCAATTCCTCTCTCTCACTTACTCTTACTGTCCAGCTCACATGCTAGAAACACAAGGGAGGAAGCTAGTACTGCCACCTCCGTTCAGCTAACAGCATCTTCCTTTGGTTCATATATCTGTTATTGTGAATCTACAGAGGCAGAGTCAGTTTGTGCAAAGGGATTAAATAAAAGGTGCCTCACAAGTACGTATTACTGAAATTGTAATACTATCAGTCATTTTGTCTTGCTGAGGGCACTCCACAATCTCGAGACAAATCTCATTGATACTTTTGATTGAAAAATACATAGCACTAATGAATTCTAGCCTCTGTAAGAAGATGAAGCAGAAAGAACACTGAAGTCAACAAACATTTTTTCTAAACATGTCATTTTATTTAATTTGCCATTGGTAAGGAAAATTACAGTAACATAAAGTACTTAGACAGCTTATTTTTAAGTTAATTTGCCATGTATTTCTCAACATAATAATAGCAAAAGCTTTTTTTTACTACTGTAACAGTTAATTGCTATGGGCAGACTCAGAGTAAACAATCTGAGAAAACTGTCAGCGAACATTCCCATTCAGAAAAAAAGTACACAGCTTAGACAGGCTTAAACTGAAGTAGTCTAGAGAGTCAGTAGCCTGAGAAACAAAGTAAAATCATGAAAAAATGTTCACATGACCATTTTTCTCACACTGTCAAGTTGTTGGGCACGCAGGCCTTCTTTAATATGTCTCATTTATTCTTTATCTGAGAAGAGTTCCAATTTTGATAGACAGTCAGCCTTGAGGATCATATATAAGAAGAAAATGTAATTGCTTTTCCCAAAATTAGCCAATTCTGTCTAGCATATTGCATTCTGTAAATGTGTTTTTAAACAAATATGAGACTGAAGTATATATATAAACTCCCAGTAGAACATTTTGTCTGCACACAGTTTGAACCTTACAAATTTATCTTCCAGCGATTTGAATCTTGGTAATATTTTAGGCAAATGGAGTCTTGTGTTACTGTAACAGATAAGACCATATAGATCTTGTAAGGCTTTCATTTTTTTCAGCACCAGAGTACCTTTATATTCTTCACTAGCTCTTCTTCCACATAATCTTGCAGGAGAAAGGAGCTGGTGTTAATGGTTTCTGGAAATTTGGAGATGGAGCATTCAAGTTTATGAAAGATGCATCAATTACTCAAGTGGGTTAAATTGCAGAAAGATAAATCAACCACATAGCTCTCTGAATCCTGAGTAATACTTCACTGATGAAATTTAAAAGCTAATTGCTGCTGCAGATGCCCTTCTCTGAACTGTGTCCTGAGCATTAGTCATAGAACCAGAAAGCTACTAACCTCATCTGACAAGCTCCCCACACGACTACAAAAATGGAAGAAGATTTTAAAGCACTGGTTGGGCTCCAAGATCAGCTGCCAGAAAAAAAGTCTGGGAAATGCAACACTAGGGATGTTTTCAAAATCTTTTGTCCTTTTATAGCAGAAAATTTGCTTTTATTTATTTGCCAGTGCAAAATCCCTTATAGTATAAAACTAAGCCTCTGTACTGTTTGGAAATTCCAGCTGGGCTGGATTACCTGGGTATACAACCTATCAGTCTCCAGTGCTGCATGGTTAGTTTGACTGTAGAATGTGGATACATAAATCTCCATTCTCTTGCACAGAACAATAGTCTTCCCACTCTGATCTCCTATATGGTATATTTCTTGGAAAATTCTGCACTGAGAACTAAAATGTGTCATGTTTCAGTTCCCTAAATAGCTGTGATGGACAGGAAAGCAGTAGAATTTAACCAAATGCCCAATACTGGCAGAAACTTGTTAAGGTCATGCACCTCCTAGGACATTACTAGAAGGTTCACAATTAGGTAAATACTTACTGCTAAAAACAGCTCACATTGCTTTAGTATTGGTCATCTAAGACCAGTTTGTGCTTTACTAACAAACCTCCTGGCATATGTGGCTTTTCCAGACAGCTGCACTGATCTGAAAGATGGTAAGAAAACTGAGGCAAAGAGATATCATTGTAATAGCCATGTAGGCTCTGCCGCGAGCAATTTACACACTGCCCCAATGCTCCAAGTTGTCTGGATAGTAGTTCATACTGTTTAGAAGGCATTGTGAAAAATGGGAGGTCAGGAGGTTTTCTGAACTGTCAGTGAAGTTCTCTAGGTACTAGGAAGTTGATTAGAGTGAACCAAGATGCCCAGGTCCTGTGTTTCTGTAGAACAGCTCTCCACCTTGGCCACCAGCATGTTGTTCAAGCACCATTACAACTCACAAGAAACAGAACTTATTAGAAATACAAAGAATTAGTGATGGGCTGAGGGAGCTGGGTTTGTTCAGCGTGGAGAAAAGAAGGCTGCAGGGTGATCTAATTGCAGCTTTTCAGTCACTAAAGGGACCCTATAAACAGGAGGAGAGTCAACTCTTTGCAAGGGTAGATAACAGCAGGACAAGGGAAAATGGTTTTAAGTTGAGGGAGGGAAGATTTAGTTGGATGTCAGGGGGAAGTTCTTTACTATGAGAGTGGTGAGGTGCTGAAATGGGTTGCCTCAAGAGGTTGTGAATGCCCCAACCCTGGAGGTGTTCAAGGCCAGATTGGATGGGGCCCTGGGCAACCTTGTCTAGTACTAAGTGGGGAGGTTGTTGCCCCTGCCTGAGGCAGGGGTGTTGGAGATTCATGATCCTTAAGGTCCCTTCCAACCCGGGCCATACTGTGATTCTGTGAATCAGACTGAAACAGAAACACAGAGAGTGCTAGGAATGCAGAGATGGCTGTGAGGCCAGGAGATGCAAAATCAGAATAGAGGCTATAGTACATAATACTGTGGTTTAGGACATTACAGAAAGATGCAAGTGAAGTGAAAAAGTCAAGGGCAGGGAGAAAGAGGAGTTACATTTACCTACTTCTAAGCACAGGCAAACTCCATTGACCTTTCCTTTATCTCTGATAGGCACCTGTCCTTCTTTCCCCACTCCAATAAGCATCTGCTACTTTAGTTAATAAGGAAATAAGGTCAACACAAATCATAATGTCCTCAGTGTTTTAGTAGACCAAGCTCTGAAACAGTTTCTCTTGATCTCTATATGGCTGATCTGATGGAGGACTACTGTAACTGATATTTAGGAAGACCTGAGCATGCTCATGGATATAGGTTATGTCTTTTCAAGGTGCCAGGGAAATTTTATATTTGGTCTCTTTCATGCAGTAGGACATGCTACACTTGGTTAGGGGTCCAGATACACTACAGTCAGTGGGAGCTCAATATCAAACTCCCACAGGCTAATTCCAACCACAAATCACATTTTTCTCTTCCTACAGCATGATAGTGAAAGTAGGGCTGTTCATTTTCAAATACTTTGGATGCTAATGACATCCTGTTGATGTCTCGAGAGCCACCTAACTTTTAGGGAAATAACTATCTTTGGATATATATGTAAGAGAAACTTTTATATCCAAAGAGTGAGTAAAGAACCGACACAGTGAAAAAATATCAAAAAACAGCTGTTTGTTTCAGGGCTTTCACAGGCAAAAAGAGATGCAGTCTACCAGCATATTAGTGATAATACGTTCTGAAAGATATAAGACCTTCGGAAAATGCTCCCTTTCAGCGACCTTGCAGAAAACCCTTAGAAAAAATCTATCCAATGCAGTAGCAAACTGCCAGACACAGAAGTTATGTCAAGGCAACCACGGTGCTAGCAATGAGACAGTGCCTCACAATCAAAACAAAAAGCAAAACACACATTTTTTTACTCATTCTCATAGGCAGACAAAGAAAACTAATGCATTCTTGGGTTTTCCATCATAGTCCAGACACTTAGAAGAAAGTTAATGAGAGGCTATTGCATAAACTGGCATGCATATGGCTTAAAGATATCCTCATTTTTAAACAAGCAGCATTCTGGCCTAATTGACCTCAATGAATAATAACTTAGTTCCAGAGTTAACTAAATCAAAGCAACATGAAATCTCCAATCAAATTTCACTGCAGGATAAATAATTTTCTACAAAAAGCTGTAGTCAAGGAATTACACACAAGAAAAATTAAACTTCATGGAATTTACATTGAAATATACAATATATTTCTAGCCAGGCAACATGTTTAGTTATTCTGATATGCAGTTATTCAGAAACAGTCATATTACAACCTTATTAATAAAAAATATAAAGAATAAATAAATAATATGCCAGAATCCAGTAAAGGAAAAAAGAAACACTGTAAAATGTGTTCAGTTTTTCTCATGCTACAAAACCATGTTTGTTCAGTTTTATAGAGTTTAAGCTACTTGTTTGCTGTTCAGATTTGTCTTTCTGCATTCTGTTGTTTGACTGGCTCTTGGGACAGATAAGGGAGAGCAGGTGCTGATATGCAGTTGAATTTATTCTAGTGACGACTTTATCACTATCTGGTTTTCCAGTGTTTGTAATGCTCTAAAAAAGGGACATGTATATCAGTTTTGATTAGATGTAACAATCCTCACTTTGTATACCAATTCATGTTAGAAAACACTGAAGTCAGTAAGAATCATGCAAACACAGGCAAAATCTCTCAAAATGCCACTGAAAAATACTATTACAGTGAAACCAGTGAGATCCTTCCACATAACATTCAAGTCAGAATACAGTGGTAGATGCCTTTGAAAGTTGTCAAAGCAGCAATAGTATTACCTACGGCCTTGAAATATATGTCTTTCACGTTTTTCATACTTCAAGTTATATGGACACCAGTGACTAGTCACCCAAAATATGAAAAACTGACACTCCCTTGTTCAAGCACAAGATAATTTGCTGATTTTTTTTTTTTTGGCTTTGACTTGATGTACCTAGGAAAATTACTGTAACAAAAAGTCTTCAGAAATGTCTGATTGTGTACTACTTACCAGTGCCAAAGCTTTCCTCCCCACAGAGTGAACAACGTCCAGAATCCATTAGGTTGGAAAAATATCTCCATCCGGTTGGTGTTTCATACACAGGAACTTTCATTACTTTTGCCACTCTGCAGAAGACACAGTAAAACACCACACATTTCAGACAGTGCAATTTATTTATTTATTTATTTTTGTATACACAGCTTGAGGTGAGGAAATTCTAGGCTTTTCTGTACCTCCTAACAGTTGCACTATACAGTAAAACAAAACAAAACAGATGAGAAGCAGCATTCAAAACCAATTCCTTCTCTTGGAACTTGATGTCAACATGAACCTAGAGAAGTTTATACACTGTCAAATTTTGAAAAAGGTAAAAACCTCAGCTAAAATAGGATCTACCACTATATTTCTCTCGTTAACGAGCCAAACTGAACTAAATGTAGTTCTGCTATATTAATGTTTTCTTTAAAGTTTGATCACTACATTGAACTATTTCCCTTTTCAAAACACAAATGGTCAACAACTATATACTAGAAAGACAATTCTGTTCATGTGTTCAAAACCAAGTCAATACAGGAGAGTTTCCAAGGTGCAACATCTACTCTAAAAAAGCTTTCTTGGTTTCAGACTGAACCTGAACTTACGTTCTCTGTCATCGATGGTATATCTACATAAATTACTCCCACTGACTAGCTGATTGCTTTGCCATTATTTTCAAGAATCAAAATAAACTACCATATAAGCTGGATACGAAATTCCACTATCTTTCTGCAATTTAACCCATTTGAGGAATTGACGCATCTTTCATCTTCCCCCTACAAAGCTAAGGATTTATTCAGACTGAGCATTACCATTCTACCTGATACTTGTTCTCACTGTATTTTCAGTCAACTGTTTTTTAATATGAAAAATAAGACCTGAGGAATAGTCAAACTATCTGACTGCCAAGCTATTATAGGGTTTACAGTAAGTAAATAGCTTCAACAATCATGCCTAACAAATGTTTCTTCAATTTCAGTTTCACAGAAGAATAATTGAAATGATTTGTGTAGGTTGCTCTGAAAGTAATGCCTCCTATTTATTCTCTTTGAAACGATAACAAAGAGCACAATAACACTGCTTGATAAATTCCAGCCACAGTACACTGTTTTTCAACACGGTCACCACCATTAACTATGCATTTTCACCATTTGAACAACAGCCTTCATGGCAAACTTGTAAAAATCTGCCCCTCTGTCACTGTCACCTCTGCCGAAATGCACCACCCACCACCTCACTGCGTTCACACCTACTGTCTGACCTTCAGAAATATTCAGCAGGCGTTGATGAATATCAGTGGATGCAATTTTTTCCACATGAAGGAATCCAATTCCACACCTTTGCCTCATATGCACTTTCATGTCAGACACCATTTCGCCAGACTGCCCCCCTGCTGCCGTCTGTCACACGGCATATATATAACAGAATATTGGTGAGAAGGTTCAGCCTCTACTGTCATACCACAAATATCCACCTCTGACATCATGGACCAACATAATAATACGAGAGACATATCTTCCAGGGCAGCCCTCATACGAAGTTTTAACTACAGTCAAACCCAGACAAAGCAGATCAGGTGGGACTCAATCTGCTTAACATAATCCACCTAGAACTTTTGAGTCAAGGCTAAAGCAGACACCTCTCTGATCAACAGAGGGAGACCTGTTTGCAGACAGACCGCCGCTATTACTTAAAGCAGATGTATACTGAGGCAGACAGGATGGCCCTTGCAAATGTGCAAATACTGACCCTTTTGAAACCTGAACGACAGTTCAGCCTTTCAGAATTACCTGCAAAACCTTTACTTTGTTAAGCAGTGCTGTCATCAAATTTTTTTTCCATGTAATAAGGATCCATTGCAATCTAAGTCTCCTATTCAACCTAGGTGTTCCTTTTTGTTTTAAATGTTATATTTAAAAGGCTATTTTATGTATGAAACCAAATGAGAATTGCTGATACTTATCTGAAAAGAGTTAGAAAGAAGTACATAGACTAAAAAGATATTATCAACACGTTTAATTTTAAACTTGTGTTTCAGGTCTCTAATGTGAGATAAGAGGCAAGTGTATACCTTTGTCTGTTCAAACAGCACCAGCTACATTTCTGGGCCTTAGATATACCACTACATAAGAAACGTCATACAGCACAGAGCTTAACGGGTTTATACATGGCTCTGCAAAAAATTGAAAACATAAAAGGATTTAATTTCTATGTGGCAGTAACTGCAGGCTGGAAATGGGACCATACTGCCAAAAAGTAGAAAATGATACAAAAGAAAACAGCAATTAATATGCAGGAAGAGCAAATCCAGTTCTCTTGAGGTAGACTAACAATACACCATGAATATCTCTGTTCATAGAAATGTTCCAATATCCTTGTACTATTTTTGGAGAAGGAAATCCTTTTTCTACTTTTCTGAATTTCTCTAGTTTGAGAACAAAAAGACTCAGGTGGACCTGCTCTGACAAGCACAAAAGGCTTCCAGGATCTGTTAAGCTTGTTCAAAATTTTCTGCCTACTAGGCCAGCTCTGAAAATACACACGATGATCCTGCTGGTATTGGGTTTATTTTAGACTAAGGTTTTCAAGAAAACAAACATAATATAAACACATAACGTTTATTGTGAAATATGAGATGATTTCTTGCAATTTTTTTGTTGTTTTTGTTCTTGATTCTTAACAGACTAAATGAGTGGAAGCAGCAAATTTGGGTCAAGTTTAGCAACTACTTAACAGCAGTTTTCCAGAAAAGACAGTTACATTATGTTATGCTAGCAGGTACAAGTTTGGGTAAATAAGGGACCTGATAGCACACCATATTCTAAGCAAAAACAATTTCTGCTTGGAGTTGTGCCCAGAGAAGATTCATTTTCTTCACTGTGTCTGCTTTCCCCCTTCGGACTGTCGGTAATTTGAGCAAGGAATAGTTCTGTCTTCAGGACTCAGAAAAATAAAAGGGTTCCCAGCTACATAATGCAAACCACGGTAACCTTCACAACATTTTTTCCTCACCACAAAGCTAAAGAAAGGCAATAAACTGAATTTCAAAACTGACATTCAAATACTATCATATCTAACGGGACTGGCTTATCAGTTCATCCAAACAGCATACTAATAAGAGAATACATGGCTCCGCTCCCCCCACCTTTGCCAACAGGTTTAGCCCTGCACTGTCCATGTCTGTGCCTACAGTTTCAGGAATCAGAGAAGAACGTACACCTTACATATGACAGCTTCAAAGAATCAGTATCTTCTAGTAACAATTCTGGGCAGCAGAAAACAAAGGTTGGTAAACAAAGGCATAGTCCCAATGCATGGATCAATTCAATAAAGTCTTCTGAGTTTAGTTGCAACTCAGAAACACGTAAATCCATCCTAGCATTCAAAGGAAAATACCACATGTACCTTTATTCAACCAACAGACATTTAAGGCAAATGGCTTGCAGGGGGTTCCCAAAATTCTAAAAGCTGCAAACTTAGAGCAAAAATGTGCTGCATCAGATCAAATAACAATGCAAGCTACAGGAAAACACTCTGAGAGGAAGGAGCTATGAAATTAGTACATCTTCAAAGACATGGATGGAAAGCATAGATTAAAAGGGGGTGGGGGGGACGAGAAGGAGAGTGAATTTTATATGTTACTGGGCAAGGAAAGATTATGGTGAGAACTTACGGAATACTTAATTCTGCAAGAAAAATTGCTCATAAGTCATGGTAAATGTTCTTGTTTTGGATCACAGATCCATAAATTATAATCTATACTTTTTTTAGTAATGCAACTTCACAGGATAATTCAAACAAGCCTGCATATTCACAGCTATTTAATTTTCTCTTTTATTTCCCCATGTAACAAGTGGGAGACTGAGTTCTACAATCTCTAAATTTTGGGGACTTAGAAATGAAATTCAAGGGGTTACCATGAAGCTTTTCTTGTCTATAAGAGATCTCTTGGTCAAGCAGAATATAATTTCTCTCAGAAAGCAAGCTTTGGAATTGATGCCATGAAGAGATTATAACTTGAAGAAGTCGAGGATACATTTTCTATCTCATCTCAGGGAATTTTTTATGTCCTTAAATGTATGATGTCTCATCATCAAGATACCAATGCAGCAGTGCTCCTTTAGGGGCAACACCTAAGCCTCTGAGTTCTCTGGGTGTAGGTGTCAGCTGTCAAAAGGTCTGCTCAGAATGTACTTCGAGTGCAACTCAAGAAGACTGGAAGAAAATATGCTATATAAGTAGGTTAATTTTCCTGGTCTGTTTGAGCAGAGGCATTCTAATTATGTCTAATCACACTGTCAAAATCCCTGTGTTTGTATGTTCTGTGAGTATGAACTATGCAAAAGGAATACAGCAATCCACGGGCATTCTGGTTCTTATCACCTTAGACATTTAATGGGACTAACTTCAACAGTGTTCCTGCTTACCTTCTCTCAGCGTAAGTACTCACTACAACAATGAGAATACACGGTAAAGTTTCCCATGCCTTGTGCAACACTGAGTAGCTCTTGCTAGACAGGACACAGGATATTGACACTTGGACCTAAACTGTAGGGTATTCACTTCAGTTATTCTGCCCATAGCAGGGCTAGGGGCATTCATGTTCCCAGTATATAAAAACATAAAGAAAAAAACTTGAAAGAATAGTGGACTGTACTTTTCACAGTTACATATATTATTTAAAACTCTGTTTTGTCAATTAACCCTTCTATTCTCATGTTTATTTTGAAGAGCTAGTTGAACACTACTGACACTTCTCCACTTTTTATTAAAGCATTAGAACATGCACAAGGCAACTATAAAAAGCAGCTTGAGCTGTTTCAACACTAAAAAATAGCCTTGTTAAGTAGAATTGTTAAGTTGATTCTTAGGCTTTGCAGTGAGGCTCACCAAAGCATGACGTGGCAAGCTCATAATAAAGTTAAAAATGAAAATAGTAACAAAATTCACAGTGAAGATCAGAACTTTTGAAAATTTCCTGTCAGAAAAAAAAAAAAAAAAAGAGTTAATAGTTAATTCTAAACTGCTTCTGAAAGCCTTAAGAGACTGATGTGGAAAATCTACCTGTTCTGAACCAGACAACTGCACAGCTCATCTTACAGCTGCACAGTTGACTGTCATACACAGATCACCTAATTATGTAAACAGAGGGTAGAGGACTCCTGATTCTGTTTCATCAAGGAAAATAATATCCTGCTTAAACTGTGTAAAAAAGTAATTTCTCACTGAAAAATGCATATATTTAAAAGGGTTAAAGGAATATCTTTGTGGAACTGTTCTTTCAGTTTTTCATCCACAGTAGACAACAGATTATTTTTCACAAATGCACTAACAAAGTAAAATGGTCCTCAACAGTATCTATCAGTCCCTGTACATCGGTAAGTCACCACAGTTTTGCAATAACAAGAGACCGCTGACTGCACAAAATTCAGAGGAGGATTTGCTCCAACCTGTTAACTACAGTGCCACAAAACGACCTGATGAATATCTGTCACTCAGATACAAAAAATGGTCTGGGGCAAGCAGACTTTCTTGTGTTCACTGAAACTTTTATAACTTCTGAGAATAGATCAGTCAATCAAACAAAACTGTCATGCCAGATGTCATGAGACCCATTCACTGCAAAGATAAAGGTCACAACAATGAGGGGAAGGGCTTTCCTTCACAGGTCGAAGTAAATGGCTGGCTAGAGTTTTTCACTGTAGGTGAAATGCTGGCTAGGGTAAACTGTAGCATTGCACTCACTTTAAGTATTTGTGGTAAAAAAAGACTGGGAGATCGTAATGAAAGAAACAAGTAAGAAGGGGCTACTGCATACCTTCCTATCATCTTCACTACTTGCAGGTGCCAACTGCACATGTGAAACATACACACAGACACTTGGTTAAGCAGACCTCAAAATACAGAATAGTATTTCATGGACATTTTTTTCAGCCCTATTCCTCCCTGCACAGCCAGTGCTGAGGTAGACAGGGTGCTTAACCTTAGGCAGCAAAGAGTCCTGTTCTGCAGGAAGAAAAGCACTCTCAGCACTACATCAACAGAAATCAAAGAAATCTGAGAGACAGAAATATGGGTCATTGTAGGAAAGTATGAGGAAGCACAGTTCCCCAGAACATCACTGCCTGCTTCTCTCAGAGGTACTGGCTATAAAATAAAAAGGTTTCACACCAAGTCTTCTAAATCTTACCTTTAGCCACCAAAGTAGACTGTGTTGTGTAATCTCCCGTTAACTAAAAACCTCATCTAATTAAGGCCTAAAGCATATCTTATTTTAAAGTCTATAGGTTGACTGAAACTAAGAAAAACATTTTTGATTCCAAATTCTGTAGTCTTACTTCATAAAAAGATTAATAACATTTGAAGTAAGGATCCATACCTGGTTTAGCAATAAAATAATTTCTCTAGCTGAAAATAACAGTCTTCTTGGTACAGTCTAGCCTTGGCAGAAAAACGCAATGTTTATTTGATATTTTATGAAGTGAAATGATTCAAAATATCTGTAACACTTCACAATTCTGAGATCAAAATAACTGGCTTAAGCTTTCCTACATCAATTTGTCTTTCCTTCAATTAGAGATTCTGCTTCTTCTGTTTTCTAACTGTATTGTACAGCCTTTGTCATAATGAACTTAAGTGCGCTTGCAATCAGACCCAAAATTTCATTCTTTTGGAGTACTGAGATGACATACAGGACTGAACACCTAACATATCACAACACTTCCTTTTCCATCCAATATTTGCATTAATCAATTCATTCTCTCTCCAGCACTCATAATTCCTTTGTAGAGGATTTGTTTATTTTTATCATCCTTGAAAATACAGACAAAACATTCACTGCTTTATCAGCCACAAAATCCCTGTTCTACTCTCATAGCATGATCACAGAATCACCGAATTGTAGAGCTTGGAAGGGACCCCTAGAGAACACTGAGTCCAACCCCCTGCCAAAGCAGCTCCCTAGCCCAGGTTGCACAGGTAGGTGTCCAGGTGGGTCTTGAATGTCTCCAGAGAAGGAGACTCCACCACCTCTCTGTGCAGCCTGTGCCAGTGCTCCATCACTGCACTGTGAAGAAGTTCCCACGCACATTTGTGCGGAACTTCCTATGCTTCAGTTTGTGACCATTTCCCCTCATCCTATTACTACACACTGCTGAGAAGAGTCCAGCCTGGTCCCTTTGCCTCCCAACCCTTAGATATTTATAGGCATGGATCAGATCCCCTCTGAGTCTTCTTTTCTCAAGGCTGAACAGACCCAGGTCTCTCAGCCTTTCCTCATAACAGAGGTGTTCCACATCCTTTATCATCTGTGTGGCCCATCTCTCTTTCCAGGAGATCCCTGTCTTTTCTGTACCGGGGAGCCCAGAACTGGGCACAGCACTCCAGATGAGGCCTCACAAGGGCAGAGTAGAGGAGGGGATCACCTCCCTGGACCTGCTGGCCACACTCCTTTTAATGTATCCCAGGATGTTTCCACTTCTTCTGTGTTCTCAACTCAGTGATGCTAAAAGTCTCCTTAATACTTCATTTCTCATCTCTAGAAGTTTACTAATTGCTCACCTTTGGTGACTTCTTATCATTTCTTAAGGTGCAGGAGCTGTGAACTAAACACTTCTAACCCTATTCAGTCTGATCAGTAAATCACCCATTACTCTTCCTAAAGGTGAAACTCTTAGCAGCCTGTGAGAAATACACGGCAGTGGCAATGACAGCACAAGCACTGGCACCAGCTATAACGTGAAATAGATGTTCTGCTTCTGGATGTTTTCATTTTGTCTGCAGCACCTTCCCATAAAAGGCTTCAACTGCATATTGTGTAAGGAGCAGAACTAAAACAGTCATCCCCCTTTTATGGTCAAGAATTACAGCGTTATTCTCTCACGGTCTTTAATTTATTAAGCAAAAGCAAAAGAATGCTAAATGCTCGCACATAACACAGATAACCAGAACATCTCACTAAGATATGATTTACTCCACTACGGTTGGCAGAGGGAATATCAGGTGAACAAGAGAGAAAAAACAAAGATACCTAGAAGAGAGGAAGCTAATTTTCCTTCTTATAGAAGATTACAATAACAGAAAATGACAAATAAAAAGCATGTGTAGATACCTTAGCCACAAAGGGCCTCCCCACCACTGCAAAGTTTATCTGTAAGATGCTTCTGCAGGTGGTCTAAAGTACACTGAATCAAGGTCTAGTGTCTGGAATAGCTTCAGTTTTGAAAATTGGTAATTTCAGGTGTATTTTCTTGCCTGACAATAGTTCTGAGGATGGTTGTAGACTGCTAATTAGGGCAGAAGTCATATCCTTATTAAATTTAATTTCAGACAATTTGAATTCCCTTTCTATCAATGGAGTCTCATGGAACTCATTCACCATTAAACATAGTGCCAGCTCACTGTTCCAATACTCTCTCCTGCCCCTTAGACTCACACTGGCCTTTCCCTGTTTAAATGCTTTCAACAGCACAAACTAAAAATTGTACCAGCAGAATGACAAAGTAATATAAACACTACCTGCCTTTTTCATTTCTTGTAACACAGCAACCACACACCAGAAACTTATTTGAGCTACATGGAACACATTCATTTTCAGCACAACCACTGCTATATTCCACAGACATAAACTACTGCATGGAAAGTCAGCCCCTTGGTTTTAAATTCCTAAAAAAACAAACAAATTATAATTTTATATCTCCCTTTGGGTCATTCAAGTTCACTGGATTTTACTGACTCCTGTATAAGCAGACTTGAGAAAGATTGTAACGTAAGAGTTAAGGAAACACTCATCAGGGAGCTCAGACTCAGAAATGCACAGTCGAGCCCTGAAGTTACATCTACATTCCTTGTTGCCACCTATAGGCCACAGTATCAACACAATTTCAGTGAGATCACAATTTTCTTGCACGGACATTTTGTAACACCTTAGATAAATGTTACAAGATCCTTGCAAAAACAAACAAAACAAAGCTAAGACAGAAATACAGCCCTTTTAGAAGCATGAGGCACTTTACAAAACAATGCTAAACTAATTTATGTCCCAAACCCAACAGGCGATTTTGAGATTCAATCTCAGGTGGCAAATGTTCTCTGTCATTTAAATATGCACTGATGAAGTGAAATACATTTTCATGCAGCTGCAGCACAGCTCTACTTCTAAGTTCTGCGAAAGCACTGCAGAAAGCCTCTGCCTCTTCCCTGCTATTCAGGGAGTAATAGGTCAAAGCAAACAGCCAGCACAGCTCATTACTTAACCTTCAGAAATTATCTGACAATCCTGTCCACCCTGGGTCATATGTATAAGGACAATTTTTATGGACACTTTATTTAAATCATAATTTGCTCTGGAGTGAAATACGACAGATGAAGAATTAACTGATGGCAAGGCACAGTACATGCACATTTATTGTATAGAATAAGCAGACAGCATGCAAAGCTCTATCTTTTTATCTCATGTTCACAAGCGCTGCAAGTAGTTATTGTTGCAGCAACCAAGAAACTACTGCCAATGTTAAAAATACTAATAGTGGCAGTTTACATACATTTTGTCACAGTGCGATTGTTACCACTCCCAGTTTGTGGTTTAGGGGACTAGAAGGAACTGAACTATCTTTTTCTGAGAAGTTAAATTAATTTTAATAAGTTGCACTGAAGGAGGCCTGATGGACTTAGGTTTTAAGATCTTGAGTTTAGCCTTGGTTCTAGGTTCACTCGCAAAGTATGGATGAGAGCGAAGAGTCCAAGCAATGAGATTTCACAGGAGACAAAGGCTCTATGAGCAGCAATGTGTTTAATTCCATTTAATACAAGTTTGTACGTACATAAATTGCCTATGTTTCCATCTTTCCAAGGGCATACAACACTAAAGAAATTCTACCAAGAAACACTGTACTCTTATCAGAAATTCCTCCTTCAGACAGGAAACTGGACAGTGAACCTATGTAACATCTGTTCCTGCTCAGCCCAGCTATCACGGTACGGACAGTGCTGTCAGCAGAAAATCACTGTAGCTCAGAGTACAAAACACACCATTCTCTGCAGTCTCCAGGCACACTCCAAAAATCCCCTGTCAGCTTTTTAAAAAACCTCAGCCTTTGATAGATTTTAGCACTGAGAAAATGTTCAGAAAAGAAGCTGAAATGGACACAATTGCTCGATGCCAGACTATTGTATAATCAGAATAAAATAAGAATAAATAAATACTGACTTGGTGGCGATTGCTATGAGCACAGTCACCTGAAATTACTTTCAAAGGCAGATTTCTGCAGTAAAAAATGCAGGACAAGAGAAAAAAAATCATGCCTGCATTTTTCAAAATAAAAGTTAATTTAATCGCAGTGAGAAACATTTCACTATAAAGTAAGTATTTATACTGTTTCTACAAGCACTGGAATCAGGCTGAATGTGAATTCACATCTAACTGCTAGAAGCAATCCTCAGTCATTATTTGCTAATTAGTTAACTGAAAAAATCTGTTTTGAAACTATTTGTAATTTCACCTGTCCTGAGCTCCTTACATGGTCAACACCTTCCTTTCCCTCCTCCCTGCTGAAAGTTCAATGTCACAATGAATGCACTGTGTTTAAAATTAAATCCAGACTATCATTCAGAATGTCTGTATCTGGACAGAGTTTGCCAATAACAAGATTTTATTCTTAGAATTTATACTAGTGTCCTGTTCTGTTATGTATGAGGGAAAACAGTCCTGACAGAACAAGAAACAAGAAAGAACACCAGAGACAAGTCTGCAGTATTTCTCAGGTACAGTGCCACAAAATTCATAGTCCATGTTTTACTGGGTGGAGAGTACTAAAGTGATTTAAGTCCTGTTGGACCCCCACCAACCATAGGCAGCACTGAGGGCTCAAGTGACAGTAAATCACATTGCGCACACAGCACTGTTCAGGGATCTCCAGCCCTGCAGTGTACAAGCTTATCTGTTAATGCAGGAAGCAGCCTAGTCTCACCAGTGTGGCTCTGCTTTTCTTTTCTTTGGTATCCTTCACAGCACAGGTTTGGTGCTGTGCTCAGCACAAACAGACATGCAGGGGACTCCAGATACAATACCTGCACTGCTTTTTACTATACCATGTAGAGATATGAGCTTACTCAAGCTTTCACAGAATGCTGTGTGAGGTCAGCACAGTACAGGCTTTTCTGATCCTTCCCTAAAATGGAGCACTGTCCAGAACCTTTACAGGCCCAACATGATTTCAAACTACAGTACTATCTGTGGAAAAACAACCCAGTTCTCTGAGTTGTGTTTCTCCTCTTCCCACTTCCAAATCTTCTCAGCCCTTTTCAAGCATACCACCCATGCTGAGATTTATGAAGAGAAGAAACCCGGGAGGCTTGTGCTAAGAGAATGCTGACATGGTCATACTGCAACTTAAATTTCTCCTTTACAGGACAACAAGTGTTTTATACAAGGGCTCAGAGCCAAAAGCAATGGGGATAACACATAATAAAATGGGGGAAAAGATAAAACACTGAAGTAATGGAAAAACTTGTACATTGTGAAATTTTTCTTCTTTCTGTATTATATATTATTTAAATATATGTACACAATAGGTTCTCATGTTTCCATTTAAATCTCTAGGGTTTCATGGAAACCTGAAAGTGGACTGATGCCAAAAAGCAAAAGTCAACTATTTTCCTTTACTGAGTTTTAAATACCCTTTAAAAAGCAAGAGTTGCTACTTGTTCTTTAAGACTTGTTTCCTAATCTGCTAAGAAATTTAGCACATTGCAGACAGAAATACTGCTCTTTATGAAGAGAAAAAGAAAAAAAAACTGATGCCAAGGTGGATAGGTCTGTGTAAATAAAGATAAGTTCAAAAGTTTATTATTTCAAGTATTTCCAATGCACAAAAATGTCTGCGTTCATCCTCTTGTTCCTTATTGTGTACATTTTTTAAGAAAAACAGGATGCTGTGAACCCACCCTATAAGGAACCTCAACAATACTTTAGTTTAATTAAAATAATGGCAATGTTTGTCTGTGCTAAAAGTAGATACTGCATGTGTTCCTCCTACCTAGAGCTTGCAGACCCTTTCGTTTTCTTTAACCGGAAGTACCAATTAGATGTGACCTTATTTAACCCTACACTCAAAGTCAATCAGGTAGAATAGCTTCACCAGCTATCAGTAATTACTATGAAAAAAAAATCACAGCTGAGACAGACTCCAAAGCTGGAGGAAGAAAGGGCACTTTTTCAGGTACACACGGTCAAAGAAAACCTTTCAGAATGAACATCTAATGAATGTTAAGAGGTTCTATTTGTCTCCTCGGTCTCTATCCAAACAGATTTGCCTCACTTACTGCAAAATGCCAGCAGCCTCCCAAGTCAGAGGGCAATGTTTAAAAGATCCTAAAGATAATCTATGACCAAGGTCATTTCCTCTCTGGAGAAAATTGTTATATGTATTGTTATGGTTACCGTCCAGATTCTGCAGGCCACTTAAACCACCTGTACATTAAGCAAGGAAGTTATCACACATGCTACAGGAGATGAGTTATGGGAGAAAAAATGACATGGAGTGATATCTTAACCATGCCACCTTGGGGTCTATCCACAGACAGTGTTCTCTCAGTTTCAGGACAGAGTCAAGAGGCAAATTTTACTACCTACAGTCACAATACTTGTAGTGGTGTTGGAAGCAAAAAGTAGCTGAAGCACAAGGCTGCACTCTCACTCTTCCTAGATGGAAAGCACATTGTAAAAGTTGAAAGAAAATACAAAAAAAGTTAAAGAAATTGTAAACAAAGAGCAAACTATAATCCCTGAAAATCCCATAAAGAATGTGAATTACAGTGGTTATGGATGTCCTTTAACCCATATATGCTATAATGATTAGTAATGTTTAAGACATTTCAGTAAAGGACATACTGGAGTAGCAGGAAGACAACGATGAACTTTGTTAGTTGGAGATGGAAATAAATGCCAATTTGCAATAAACGCCTTCAAGAGCACAGGCAGATCAGCAGGGTACCATGGTTCTGAAGTCCTATATATGCCAACTTTGAGATCCACAGTACCAAGCAAAAAGAAACAGAAAGGAGCAATCCTTAAAGGAAACATACAGGTTGTGACTTAGTTCACAATGTTGCTTTAACAGTAGTAAACACTATTTGGACATCAAAACCCTTATAAAAACCCTAATATTAGTGCAGGTTCACCAACAGCAAAGCTGAAACATACTTCTCAGAAACACAGATGAGTGGTATGAGTTAATGTAGTGATGAAAACATGAAAACTCTTACTAGTCTGACAGGTAAATATGATAGGGTAAAAACTGTTCAGGTATTACAGCAGTAAGCCATATATATGGGGGAAAATACTCCTGTATTTACTTACACATATACGTGTATTACATGCAAGTACATGAAAACATCATCACTCTGCCTATGAAGGGTGTGTTATTTCCAGGAATCCAAATTTCTGAGTATGAGAAATTCTTGTTTCTCTTGGTTACAAAAGTATTGGAAAGCTCTGTACTCCATGCAATCTGTGTAACTCTTATTAAGGGTTTGTTTTCCTCAGTGTGTGGGATGCTAACAGGTGTACTCATCACAATGTTGCACACCAAATGCTATTCTCATATCGCTTAAGTCATCTGTTTGAGATTCAAATTCAAAACGCGAAACTTCGCACCCCCTTTCATAAATGTTTCAAGAGTCAACTCCCAAAAGGAGTATAATCTTCAGGACGCAGAGCCTGTGACTCTTTGCTGTGTGAAAACTTCGTTTTTTCCTTCATACCAGACCTAACAGAATCACTAAAAATGGCTGTTGACAGGTACAGTATCTAAACACAGCTGTGATAAAAGTGAGCATAAAGCAAAAGGTAAAAGCTGCTTTGGTAAAATCAACTAGCAAATGCAAGCACTGGTATATGATGAGAGATGTGCTTTGGCAGCAGCATAAGCTAAAAGAATTAACGTCCTTCACACAACAAAACCAGTTGACACAGCGTTCAGAGGCTCTGTGAGGTGAAACTGCTCACATATGTACTGTAGATCCACACATAATCTGGGGTTTGGTGGCAGATAATACAGAACATTGATAAAGAAAAGTCTAACCACCTGCTAAGCACACAGCCATGGTCTCCAGATGCACTGCAGTAATCCTTAGTATCATTCATGCCCTTCCTGGCTGAGACACAAAAAAAAAATCTTTTCATTACTGTTTCAGCATTCATATGCACATGCATAGTTAATTCCTCCTTGTCAATAAAGGAGGAAGGGAATGGACGGCAATCAGGAATGACTCCTAGCATTTTCAGTGAACATACATATAACAAATCCAAATCCTTTAAAGGTTACAAGCCTATTTTAGCTCCAAATTTTGCCATGACTTAGGAAGAGAAAGACCGTGCATTGTTCTAGGAAGGGCACAGTCCCCATGTTATTTATTTGTTTTTAATACCACAGCTGGGTATGTTAGACTGTCTGTCCCATGTCCAGAAGCACAGCCAGTTAAGCTTCATTAGCAAAGGCTGATTTAGCTGCAGATCCACACAAATGGCTCCTGCTGTTACAGTGTAGGATAAGAGCCTGCCCTGTTAGCGAATTCCTCAGCAAAGAAAGTCAGAGGAGTCTTCTCTGTGCATTAAGAGAGCCAAATTAAAAATAGAAAGACTTGTTTTTTTTTTTCTTGGAGAAGAAGATTTACCTTAGAATATCAGATACAACAGAGTACAAAATGGTATAAATGAATTTTAGTAGCAGAATCTGTCCCATTATGGATTGGGCAACAAGTTGTTATCAGAAAGGATAAGGAGACATAGGGCATGCAAGTGGCAGGGAAAGAACACAAAACTTGAACAAGGAACAGAGAGCACTCAAAGTTTCCACCCCTCCCCAGCTTCAAAAAGGGACAGTTCCTGTTACAGCCTAGAGCTCCACAAGTGCACTGCAACACAGAAAACCTGAGTTTCCAGCAATGAAAGTGATCTATGATGACAGAGAGGGAAGAAGAAAATAAACGGGAGACAGGAGACGGGGGTGGGGGAATAGAAGAAAATAAGTTCTCTTATTCAGTAGAAACTGTCAGGGAAATTTTATTTTAACAGAGAAGAAATGTAATAAATGGCGAAAACATAGAGGTGATCTGGTGTTTGCTTCACACACCTCTAGAGACATTTAATGAAGGAAGTCTCAGTAAGGTCATCATTAATTAGGGGCAAGACCTGTGACTTCTTACAAAAAAATCAAAAATCTTATGAACTAAGCACAGTGAAAAGACTCCCCACAAATTCAGATTACACATGTGGCCAATTGACATTAGCCTGTTCTTTCACAGTGAGGTCAGCTGGTTCAAAAGGCACTGTGTGCCTGTACTCATTAAACAAAACACAACACAGATGTAAATATAGCCACAACATCTGACACCAAGCTCTGTTATCATAACAATTAAAACTGGAGTTTCTGTATTCTGATTTATCAAAGTCAAAAAGACAACAATGTCGTTACGTACTTATTGAGATGTTACTGGCTGGTTCCACAGTCTATTCTTCACCTCATTAGTTCTGCAATAGTGCACCCATCCTTTCATTTCAGCAGGATAGCTCAGAAAATGACCAGGAAAAAAAACCCTGCAGTTTCTCTAGCCAGATAATCTCTTCGATTTAAAAGGGAACGAAAAAAAATGAAAGAATCAAAACTAAGATCAAAGTTTTCAACACATCACTTTTTTGTTAATCACACATACTACAGAATGATGTACTATGACAAGTCCTGGTCTTGCAGGACTAGGACTTTCCAGCAGTGGTCTCTTCATATGGGCATAGCAGCACTAAAAAAAAAAAAAAATTCAGATTGGAAGGTACTGGGGAAGACATCTTCAGCCAAACTTGTGAGCAAAGCCAGATCAGCTATGAGATAAGACCATGTAGCTCGTGGCATTTTCCAGACAAGTATTCTAAAACTCCTTTGTTTCAAACTATGCACACAATCTCTTGTCCTCCCACCATACATATCTGTAAAGAGCCTGGTTCCATCTTCTCAACAACCTCTGTGTAGCTGCAGGTGTCTTATATTAGCTCCTGAAAAAGGCATCCCTTCTCCACGCTGAACAAATCCAGCACTCCCACCACTCCTTTTGGGACTCTGAGTAAAACAATATTGAAAATGAGGTGTTGAAAACCTTTTTAAAATTGAAGTAAATGGGATCTGCAGCCCTACTCTCATCAACAGATTTAATCATTTTATCACCTAGACAATCACACTGGTCAGACTAGATCTATTTTAGTTGCTTCCTAATGATTCCGTCAGGATTTGGACTTCCTTCCTTACCTTATCACTGCCTTTTCTATTATGCAAACTGTTCTTTGTATTTTAGATACTAAGAATTACTGATCATTCTCTGTTTTCACAAAGAAAAAAGCGGTTTTACATCTTCAAGATAACGTTCACAGCTACAGAGTAAAAAAAAATAAAAAAAAAAGAATAAATTACAGTATGCCACAGATATACCACAGCATGGCCGAGTTTGGCAACAGCCATAAGATCCCAAGAAGGGACACACAAAGCAGAACAGACTAGGGAGGGTTGATTGATAGTCTCAAAATCAGAGACTCCACAACTTCTGCTGTTCCAGTCTGTGCCACACAAAAAAGAAGTGGTTCTTGATGTTTGGACAGATCCTTCTGTGTTTCAGTCTGTGGTCTCTGTCCTGTTAATGGCACCACTGGAAACAACATGGTTTAACTCAGAATACTAGATTTTGGATACTGGATCTTCTTTACACCTAGAACATTCTTATACTGGAAATTAGCAGAACATTAAATACATATCTCAGTAGTTTTCATACCTGCAGAAATAATTTAAGTAATTTCATTCTGTTTTGACTGCAATGTACTATTTAAAGCAAAAGCAATTTTTCAGACTCATAATAAATACAGAGTGGTATTTCAATGGTAAATTGCAAGACTATAAATACTAAGAAAGGAAAACTCCATTCTCCTTTAATATTAGGTTCTCCAAAGAGCACTCTCACACACACACGCATTCATAACCCTTTTCAGACCTCTATTCTGACTTTGGCAACATCTTCATTGCCTTTCATTTATGATCAAAAGGAAACAGAAGAAAATGTTTCTGTTCCTACGAAATTAAACTGACAGTCCAAGTGACTTAAGTCTGAAAGATCTGTTCTAACAAGACTCCCAAATTTCTTTACTGTGTGTTAAGTACCCTGGCCCTGTTACAGTCCTGTAGAGACCTTGTTCAAAACCTCCAGAATGTAACAAATAATTTCCTTTCTTCTTATTTGTAAACAGTCTAAGTAACTTAGCAGAAGAACATACTTTAAGAAACATACATAAGAATTCTAAACACACTGTCTTGAAATTCTGTGCCAGAAAGGTTTTCTTTGACATCAGCAAGAAATTTTCTCCTTGAAGGTCACTCATTTACAGAAATCCTTTGATGGGAGAGGTCAGTTTTGGGCTGATACCAGCTGTGCTGTTTGGCACAGACAAAACATGTTCAGACACGCTAATCCATGTGGGAGCCTTTGGAGTCTATAGCCCAAAATAAGCCCGTGAAAAAAAAAGGGGCATCTATTTTAAACACTCCTTTAGTAGTCACAGTCTTCTTCAACTGACTTGCTGAAAAACTCCTCCAAATGTTTTAATTAAAATGTTTTTGGACTTCTTTTTTTTTAATCAGGATATTTGCAGAAATTACTATTGCTTATTCATAGTCGTATACATTTTGAGATAGAATACAGATGCAGCACTAAGAGAACTATGAAACTTGTGTTGCCAAACATCTGTCTATTGCACAGTGCAAGACCTTCTTAGAAAGACTGTCAAAAAGTTTATTTTTGTTAGATGGCTTTCACATGCTGCACATTAAACCCAGACATAAGTTTGTTTGTTAGAACTGCAAGTAAACTTACTTCTTAATAGATCAGTAATGTCTGTAGTATATGTTTACATCACACCAAACACAGAATCTAAGTGTTCTAAGTTTGGTGGACAAACTGTATTAAAACCCACAGTCAAGCCAGAAACAAAGCACTGTACAGCTTTGTATTCACCTTTTAAAAGGATGAGTGCTTTCAGTACATTTTTCTGTACTCAATCCTGAAACAGCTCTCTGCACAACCAATGAACCTGCTCACTCCAGGCTAAAGCACCTACGCTTGCCCACTCCACTTGCTGGAATGCAACAACTGCAAATGAGAGTAAGGCCGCCCTGCAGCCTGCCTTCTCTAGAAGGCTTCAGTTGCCCTCAGAATCAAAACTGACCAGCGAATTCCTTTCAGGCCTAAAAACTAAGCTGTGTGCCAAGTAAAGGTGTAACCCACGGGACTTTCCGTGGTTAGAGGAACAACAATAGAAGACAACACAGTTTCCTACTGATGTTTCATAAGGATGTGTCCTTTCAAAAGGACACATCTGCTGTCCTCTTCTACCCAAGCAATGAAATAGAACCACTGAAAAAAATAAAGAAACAATTCAATTCTTAGAACAAGTTCGGAAATACACAATACGCTGACAATAACAGCTAAATTACAAGCACACTGTAGAAATGAAACTAAGGCACTGCTAATGAAAGGATGTCAGTGTCCTGTAATTACATCTTTTCCTTCACAAAGCTTTTGAAACTTCATATATGAGGAAACAGAACATCTATCTTTTAAGATTTATTAGTTTTGCAATGCCATTTTAAAAGTTACACTTTCTGAACAAATTTGGCATCACACAGTGCTGAACAACTTCTTATTACACTCCAAACACATTAAATTATATTCATGGAAGTTTAATACAATTGTCTTCTACAGTGTTCTAGAACAGACCTTCCACTTGTTCTATTCATCTAATTTTAAAATGGCTTGTATGTGACATGGAGTTGGTTTGACAGAGGTGTCTTAAAAATCCACAACAAGCCTCTTACAGATAAGAGAAAGTGAGACTGACTTATCTGACTAAGGAAGATAACAAGAGCAATGTCAGAACTGGCAGAGCTTGAACAAATCACCATCACAGCAGTGAACGCTTCTACCCAGTTGGTCGTAGGCTGTATTTATAAATCAGACAAGTCTTTACTTTGGAATATCCCTTACAACAATAACAGGCACCTTTGCCAAGCAAGGAAGACACTGTGCATATACAGCTTCTTGTATAAACGCCGTGATTAAAACAGGTGATTGAAAACGCTGAAGAAAATCAGACAGTTGCAAGCTGCTGAGTTACAAGAAGGACAAAGAAATCTATCAAGTATTTGTAAATGAAGAATTCAAGGAATTAACCACAAAGACACAAACAGAATGTGATTCTGAATGGCTTTTCAGAGTTGCACGTTTCTTTGTTTTCTTTAACTGCTACTGTTTCTTAAACTGCAATAAAAGGTCCCATCATTAATTCATCCAAAAACTCCTTTTGTCAGTGTTTACAGTTCAAAGACTAAGCTTTAAGCTTTACCTTTGAAACTTTATGTTTCTGCTTCACAGAAGTAGAATTCTCTCACTGTACATCCATCACTTAGACTTCATTTTTCAAATACAGTGTAAAATTAAAAAAAAAAAACTAACAGTCGATGATCAAGGTAAAATTTTTCATAAGCACACAGATTTCATTGATACAAAAGATGCCAACTGAACTATTGGTACTCAAAATCCTTTGAAAGTAAGATCAGACTAGGGAGAGTTGATTGATAGTCTCCAAATTAGAGGTCACTTTTGAAAGCAACAACAATTAATTTCCTGGTCTACAAATACCTTACTTAGAATTAACTCTTTGGGAGCCATACTTCCTACTTACATAAGTTGATGCAATTCCTATACCTACGTGCTTTATTTCAAGACAGCATTTGTACCTATATTCTTATTCAAGAAGCGCTGAATGTGTGTAATGCCTTTGTGCCTATAAAGTACTCAGTATCTTCATACAAAAGACTTTTAATACCAGACCCAATTGAGTCAAACCTACCTGGTTATCAACAGAGAGATTTTAGAATAACAAACATATTGGAATAGACTCTCTATATTAGGTACTGCAGAAAATCTTCAAGCTGAAAACAAAAGCTTGAAATTAAACTTCAAATTTTAACTATGCTGCAACAGAGTCAAGAAAATATGCTGTTATCCGGTTTTATGAGTAGTTGCAGTAACACAGTTTGAACCTTTCTTAGTCTGACTGTAGGTATCTACCCTTTCAACTGAATCAAGTTTGATTTAGGACAAGCTACAGCACTCAAAACATTCCTCACCACAGCCTAGTTAAGGCCTGTGCACTATGCATAAGTTGATTTCCTGGGCCCCTTACTCCTTCAGAATAATTCTCTCAGAATCCAATATTTCCATCTGCTCAGTCTTTTACGTCTCAGTTGATTGCGCTTCATACACAAATTCACATAACCATATTTACACTGTTTTATGAAGGCACAGAATTCTGCACCACTAGGTACTGTGCAGTCAGTCCTGAATCTAGCAACAGAGCTGTTACAAGCAGCAGTGCTGCTATCACCACCTTAAATTTGCCAACAATTTATGTAATTATCTTGAGTTGTCTTGAGATGGTATAACATTCTTTTTCAGCAGTTTCTGTTACCTCCTGCTCTCATACCTACTTCTGAGGATTCAGGATTTAACAGTGCATGCACTCTGTGGCACACTTACACTAACTGGCCCAAGGATCATTAAATTCTGAACTAAATCCTAAGCAGAACTATTTAAATATGTAAACAATACATATGCAGCATAGATTTCCATAAGACACTATTTATTTTTTTCTCTTATTTAATACCCTCACTGTCTCCTGCTGTGCCAGGAGACAGGGTTATGGGAAGCAGATGACAGGAAGAAGCAGCAGAAGCACTTACTCATGGCAATACATTCTCCAGCAAAAGTCGTACAAAGAGGGTCCAGTGCTTCATGGGAGAAAGCAGGTCTGCTTAGGAGTTTATCCCTCAGCTGAGTGTTAAGTTTAAGCATTAACTTCCAGCAGCTCTATCCTCGCTGATAACAAGCCTTGGAACCGCTTCCTGTGGAACACCCTCCCTATCAATCTGTAACAATTTTTAAGCACAGTTTGACTTTCACATAACACAATAAGCACTAATTCATCATGAAAGCTTCATTACATCCCTGTTGGTTTCTCCCTATTATGACTGTGTTTTCAATGCCAAAGAGAAACGTTCATTATTTGTTTATGGAAGTACTGTTTTCTTCCCTGGTGTTTCCAGGTAGAAATCAGAGACAAACGCAAACCAACTTAAGCCAAGAACAGTGAGGTTCTCTTCTTGGGCAATTCTACAGGTCAATGCTTTCTTTGATACCTAAGTCTCGCAACAAAAACAAATACAAAAACAAAAACAAATCCTTCTGGAGTAGTGTTGCTCCTCTCTGGGCAGAAATCAAGAGGAATTCAACTGGTAATAATGATTATGCAAAAATACAGCCTTTGCCATGCAACTGGACAAAACAATTCTAGGACACTTCACTGACCTATTATCTTTCATTCTGTCTTTGTGCCACACAACAGCTGCTTATTCTGTCCTGCAGGAATAGGCAGTGTCATTTCAGCAAAGTTTCCTACTGTGCTTCAGAAAAAAAACAACCCTACTCCAAATTTTCATCCTGTGAATTTAAGTTTCCTGCTGATTGAAGGGATAACATTCTTTCTGCACTCAACACAGCACATTCAAAGCCATCACATCTTTACCTTTCACAGCATGAAGATATTTGTGAAGCAAGTCAGAACAGATTTGGCATCATAGCGTGCTCTCTCAAAACCAGACTCTAGCAAACACGACAGAAGGATAGGCAGCAGTGATGTCTCAAAGCTGTATTAAAATGTGGGCTACCAGGTGTAAAATCACAGGGTGCTGAGGTGATCAGCTTTGCTCAGAATAAGTCTAGTTGGAGCATACAAATGCTGTTGAAATGACCTGGCTGCAGAAACAACATATTAGATAATGCTAGCAGGACAAGAATTCTCTAAACAACCCTCTTTTCCTGCACCAAGCTGACTACTATTTTCCACACCAACTCAACTTCATAACTCCTACAGAAATAACTTTTGTTCACCCTTCTCATTCTCATTTTCTAGACCACAAGCTAACAACTCAGATTCCATTTCCTTTCCTGTTAAGCAGAAATCAGATAAACCAGAATACAAGGATATGAAAAGAACAGTTTGTTGAACAGTGTACACAGCTACACATTCCCTACAAGAAAAAGAACACAAATCTAAAGTTGAATACCATCAGAGAATTGAAGTCTGGAGACTTAACACCACAATCCTGTTGATGTTGGAGCAAATTAAAGCAGATGTTTCCTGTCCAATGTTATACTCTGCCTACAGTACAGAGAAGTGTACTCCAGCAGTCACTTCAGGCAAACATATGTAAATGCTGAACATCTTAAGTGAATTCTCTTGTAAACCACTGCTCTGTTAGTGTATTTCCAATCAGTATTTTAAGTCCTCTAGATTATTGTTTCCTGCTGTTTAACAATGCACAATGAAAAACTGCTGAACAACACGTCATCCTGCACATAAATGAAAAAAGCACTAGACTTTCTAAATCTTTTCCTTCAAGTATCATGATTTATTTCTTTTTAATTAACTGAAGGAAAGGCTGTAATACAATTTAGGTTAATCTGTGGCCACATGATATGGACGTATCATAAAAAGGTAAATTTTCTTTGTTTTCCAGCGAAGAAAGGCCCTCCAACCTCAGAAGACAGTAGTTCTACTGAGCCAACTCTCTCCCATGAAATCTGCTCTTATTACTGAGATCCAGAAGTCAGCCATTTTTAAATTTTGTTTAACTAGGAAAACACTTCCATGCATTTTAGTGCTTTATGGAGTAGTGACAATTTTTACATTCCAGTTGGACATGCTTAAAGTTAGCATTTCCTTACCTATTCTGGAAGACAGAGACCTAACAATTAGAGACAAGTTTTGTTTCTTATGTAAGTACTACTTCTTCTAATCTGTCCAAATTTTACATGTTATACATGTTAAGTTGTATTGCACAAATATGTTATATATATTAAATTATAGTACACATGTTGCAATTTCCTTTACAGTCATCTTTAATACAGTTTCTCATTTTCCACTGTTAGAACATCAAAGCGCTAAAATTAAGGAATACCACCATTCAGCAGTGCAGTAGAAATTATTTTTAATGAATATATATAAGCCTTAACCCTTAAACATTTCACTCACAGTAACAACTCATGCTTTCTGCTGCAGCTCACGCAATGTAACACAAGAGCCCTTTCCTAAGCACAAGCGTGAGATGAAAGATGAGTCAGAAATTCTCTAGCAAGGAAAACTTCAACAAAGGATGAACAGAACAGGAAACACTTATACAAACAAGACATACATTAGTCCATAAGACCTCAGGTCCTAAAGGATTTGGCCAAAGTCATCTCCAGGCCACTCCATTATATTCAAAAGGCAAATAGAAAGAGCCTTCTGAAGACAGAAAGCAAGCAAATACCAATACTGCCCTTGAGAGGGGCAAGCTCTAGAGGACTACAGACCTGTCAGTCTCACCTTATTCCATAAGGCGAGGCAGTACAGTGTCTACTCTGGAAACCAGTTCCAAACCTATGAAGGACAGGAACTGCAAATAATCAACATGGATTTATAAAGAGAAAATCCTGAATAGCAAGCATTCTACAATGAGGTGACTACCTAGGTGGACAAGGAGACAACAGTGATACTGCCTATTTTCAGTTTGGCAAGGCTTCCAACTCTCTCCCATAATAATCTCATAGATATAATGACGAAATGCACAGTAGACAACCTTACACTTAAGAGAACTGAAAACTAGGTGAATTTCAAAGCTCAAATTGTTGCCATAAGCAGCACGAACTCCTGCTGGAAGATAGTCTACTACTGAGTGTCCCACAGGGGTGCATAGCACAGCCAGCACTGCTGAATGACCTGGAGGATTGGAGAGTGTATTCTCAGCAAGTTTGTAGATAATACACCTTGAGGAGTAGCTGATAGACTAGGTAGTTTTGCAGCCATTTAGAGACCCTACAGGCTGGAGAATCTGGTGAATAGGAACCTCATCGAAGTCAACAGAGAGTAATGCCAAACCCTGCATATGGCAAGAATAATCTCAGGCACCCTACTATATGCATTGGAATAAGAGTTGGAAAGTAGCTCTGCAGAAAAGCACCTGGGGTCCCGATAGACAATGACTTGACCACAAACCAGCAATAAGCTTTGAGGCAAAGAAGGCCAACAACATTCTGGTCAGCATTAAGAAAAGCACTGACAGCAGGTCAAGGAAGGTGAGCCTTTCTCATTGTTCAGTGCCAGTGAGGTGAGATCTGCGATCCTATGTCCAGTGCTGGGCTCTTTGGGATAAGATAGACAGGCACTTACTGGAGCAGTTCTAGTAAAGAACCACTAAAATGACTATGAGATTGGAGCCTATGTCATACTGTGAGATGATGAGAGAAAAGGGGTTGTTAAACCTCAAGGAAAGAAGGTTGAGAATATTAGCAGTGCACATAAAAACCTGATTGGAAAGAGGAATACATAAAAATGGAGCCAGATTGTCTTAGTGACACAACAAGAACCAATGGGCACCAAATGAAGAACAGAAAATTCTGCTTCAGGATAAGTAAAACATTTTTAAAAACTTGTTTAATGTGACAGTGGCCAAAGAGCAGAACAGGTTTAATCAAAATGTGTGCAGAGTCTCCATTCTTTAGGATACCCTAAGCCCAAATGGACATAGCCCTTAGTAGTGTTCTTTGGCTGATCCTGATTCGAACAAATTAATTAAACTAAATGATGTGCAGACATCCTTTCCAATTTCAACTACTACATGATTACTTCTTTTTTTTTAATGTCCAACTTAATATTCATAGTACACTTTTTAATTTAATTTTTAATATTTTATTTCCAGTGTATGACCTTGAAGAATGATTTTATGTGTAGATATACAATGGACTTCTCTGACAGTTGTCTCTAGAGTACAGAAGACAGTCCATCAGAAACGAAAAAAAGGGACCAAGAAACAAAAAAGACTATAGATTAAAAACATACACTAGTAAGTATTAACCTGAAACCTGTTACAGAATTTCATGAAGCAGCATTATCTTTTCTCCTCTGAATTTTCTACTCGAGGACATTTTCCTCACTGAGTTGATTAGACTGGAGATGAGATAAACAGCAGCAAACAGAGATGGTGTTTTCACTCACACTAAACATGCCGGCTGTCATTAGACATCACATTCTTGAAGGGAGTGGATTTCCCTTCCCATTGGAGACAATTCAAGTCTCAGAATTTTAATACCGAACATTAAATTTGTGTGCTGCTTGTACACAGAACTGCTCAATCTTTTTTATTTTTGCCAAGATCACATTGCAAATATGAATTAGCGTTTCAAAGAACAAGAATAAAATACAGATTTTTTTTCCTTCTAAGTTAGTTAGTCCATGGGAATGAAAGCATGAATGCTTTAGAAATATTCTTTTATCCCCACTGTCCCACAGTAATATTTCACTGACACTAGGACAACTGACCCTAATGTATTTAGATACAAGAAATTATAATCTAGTTCAACATAAAACTCCCTTAGGCAATATACTAAATTTCAGATAACAATATTCTACTATTTTTGTTTTTAAATACCTCTTACACACAACTATCTTTCCTGGAAGTTAATCGTCCCCATGAAGTGTTTTTTTTTTGTAATCTTGGAAGACACGATGGCTCAATAATTCCTTCAGTTAGCCTCTGAGGAAGGTGTTGATGATATTGTTTACTGTGTGCCAAGGCACATGTCCAGTCCATGTATAGAAAAGAGACTTCCTCAAAATGAACTACCGTGCATGACTTCAAGCCTAAGCTGGGCTCTTCAAGGATGGAGTTCAACATTGGCACATGTAAGTGAAGCAAGTCACAGAATTTTGGCCAGCAAAGCATCGGAATTTCTGGACGTCATTACTGCATTACTACAAAAACTTTAGAATTCAGGTACTGGGAATTGCAATGAGTCTAAATTGGAGTACCAAAAGAAAAGCGATCACATTTGAAAAGATGCAACTTTTAAAAATTCAGGAAAATAACAACAATCTTGAAATGAAAGAAAAAAAGAAAAAAAAAGAGGAGTCCTGGAGCAAAGTAGCAAACTTCTTAACAATAAATATTTGAGAGATGGCAAGGAAAATATTTAAATTCTTCCATCATTATCAATTACTCAGTTTTAATCAATAATCAGACTTAGCTCCACAGAACTGAGTAAGGCAGTAATCACCACGTGACAACTTGTGTTCCAGTAGGCCAAATGAACTCTGTCAAGTACATCAGTCAAGTAGTCACTTGGTCATAAAGGGAATTTTAGTACATCCATACTCTTTGACATATTTACCCAGCTTTAAGAAAAGCAGGAAAACAAACATTTAAAGCCCACTGCGTCTTCAAGTCTTATAGGAATGCATATACCCCAGGTTTTATTTCGAACATGAACTGCTATTTATTTTAAGTAGTATCTCAATATAACTGTAGCTTTCACTTTTCCGGTGAAATATTCAGATCCCTAAACAGACTGGATAAAACACAAAAAAATGCAGTCTAACAGTATTTTCTTAAAACAGACCATCCACCTAAGGAATATTTTTCTGAAGATTCTGTCAATCTTTAAATGAAACTGCTAGGTTAGTAAATTACTTAGTGAATTTCTGAAACCTCCCTAATTGGAACACACCCTGATATTCTTGCTCCTCAAAGAGTGTAACCAACCTTTTCATAAAATCTACATTTCATTTTCAAATTACTGCTTATATTTCTTGATTAAACACATTTAGTAGGCACAGCCAATCACTCTTATACTAGTGAAGTCATGCAAACAGATTAACATTCAGACACAATTATCTCTGTGATCACTATTTCCACATAGAGAATCTAAGGCAATAACATCTAGGTTAATCCTCTCACAAGGAGATTTACAGAAAATTTAGGCCTGGATGAGACTTCTTCAATATCCAGCTGCTAACACAGGATGCATTTTCAGTAAATTTATTTGAAACAAATTGGTTTTCTCAGAGATAGCTGAAGTATACTTTCAACCTGCCTTGGAAATGGATTTCATGACTACCTAATATCGCTTCCAGGACATTCTGTATCATAATAAGAGATATATTTACCCCTATAAAAACAACTGGTTTTTTGTTTTGTTTTGTTTTCTTAAATGCTTGTTCAGTACATAATTTGCACTATACCTGTTTTAAAATTCCATGATTTGCAGAAGGAAGGCTGCCAGATTAGGCCATTATTTACTCAGGAAAAGGGTGAAATTATTTGGAAAAGGATTTACCCCTTCTTCTCATAATTTCAGAAAAATTTTACCCATTCATTTCTTCTTCAGGTTGAATTAAACAATTTTAACCCAAGTAAAGACTGGTAATACTCATCTGGCTAAGATCAAAGCATCCTTAAAACAAATTAAAACAATGAAGCAAATAAGCATATAATCAAAAGACCTAAGGATTTTGAAACTGCTTTATAATACAAACAGGGAGATAACTAATGTAATAACTAGGGTGATAAAGACGCTCCATCTTACTTGTCCAGGGCTGTACTGGTGGGCATGCTCCTCCCAAATCCTCGGACACCCATCTGACAGAAGTACGGAATGCAAGACAGATTGGCAGCAATAATTGCCAATGAATCAGATGCGTTAACAAAGAAACCATTTTGGCCAAGGATCATATAGCGGTCCTGGAAAAGACAAGAAATACAAAGAAGTGTCTCAAATCATGTGTTTTGGTGAGAAGTAATTTCTTCTCATAGATGAACAGTAGACAGACAAAAGAAAAGAAAAGAAAAGAAAAGAAAAGAAAAGAAAAGAAAAGAAAAGAAAAGAAAAGAAAAGAAAAGAAAAGAAAAGAAAAGAAAAGAAAAGAAAAGAAAAGAAAAGAAAAGAAAAGAAAAGAAAAGAAAAGAAAAGAAAAGAAAAGAAAA
>VXAB01007730.1:223061-239558 GCA_013399175.1 Odontophorus gujanensis
ATATAGTTATATTCTTTATTCTCTTCAGAAATAAAAGGATCCTAAATACACAGTCGTTACCAAACTGTACAAAAGACTTTTCTGTTTCACAATTAACATTTTGATCTTACGGAGAAACTGTAATGTTAGTTGTATCTGAAATTTATGCTTGTGCATTTGGTGACTAAATAGCATTTTTCAGTACTTTGCAATAGATGAGGACATCAGAGATCTAAACACTATTTCAATAACCTTCTCTCCAGAAGTGTATTTGATGAAAGGCATTTCATTCCTCATTGCTCAGCCAACTCACAGAGGACTCTTGGGTGCAATTTATTCAGACTTAAATAATTTTCACTGAATCACAATCAGAGAATGGCCTGGGTTGAANCAGTTCTTGGGTTACTTGTTTTCCCCTTTGGGCAGACTATATTTATTGGCATTGTCCGGACAGGTTTATAATCTTGCTGTCACACACACACTTCCCCTAGCAAAAAAAAGCTCCAGATTAGTCCCTTCCTTGAGCATCCTACACGACACTTCAGTAGGTCTGCTCTTGCCAGGGCATGCTTGCATAGGAGAATCCTTCTGTCAGTGACATGCACTGTGTAGTGAGTAGGAGGGTATTTTGTGTTTAAGAGACCACAGAAAACAGCTTCTGTTCTCCAGAACCTTTCCATCATTCTCAAATTTTGTTGTGACAAAAAGTTGTTTTTGTAATACTTTATCAATATGTTGATAATGTCATAAAAACTAAAACAAGTAGAGATTGTAATTCAGTGCTTTATTTAGCTACAAATCTCTCAATTTATTATGTTAACCAAAACTGATTTTTCTTAGTTACTAATTACTGTGACAAGTCAACACAATCTGTATATGCTGTCCTTTCCCATCCAGAGAAGCGTTATACCAGAACAAAACAAAACCAGACAAAAAAAGAGGGGAAAAAAAAAAGAGAACTCTCATTCTGGATTCAAATTCCTTGCAAACATCTGCAGGGACAAATTATACCACGTGTCTGATTTACAGGTATAACTGCTATCATCTATGCTTGCAAGTAACATCTTGATCCTCAAAGATTTACTGAAAAGCGAATACATTATACTTACATGTCCCATACCTGACAGCAGACAAAGTAACTAAGGTGAAACTTCCACAGTGATCAGAATACTTACTCCATCAGCATCAAAAGCAGCTCCAAACCCATATTCTCCACCTTTCATAGCCTCCAGCAAGGCAGCTGCATATGTTAAATTGGGATCAGGACGCTGTCCACCAAAATCCTCCAGAGGAATACAATTTATAGCAGAATTTGCAGGAGCTCCTAATTCATCACAGAGGATTCTTCTCACATAAGGTCCCATAACTGCAAAAACAAAGATCTGCCATGGAATCGCAAAAACACGCGCTTGATATTCAGATTTTTCACAGTACTGTGGAGACTTGATACAAAATATACTTTCAGCAGTTCTACATATCTTTCCTATTAACAAAAGAGAAATCATTATTTCTCAGAAGAGAATATGATCACCCCACACAGATCAATTGTTAAGTCAGCATGAAAAACATGCTTCTCCACTAGCAGAAGTGAGAAAGTAACCACTGAATATTGAAAAGATGCAGGTTTTATTTAGACACTATTAGGGGAAAGTAGTTAATGTACAAACACAGGGGTATTCCTTACTAGAATAAAAACAAGGTGCTATTTTATATGCGTTGGACTGCAAGTAACAGTTCAGCACTATCAAAGAAAGAAAAGAGTAATAGAATGCAAATAGGGAATACACTTCTTTCAGACTTCTCATACTGAAATTACAAGAGATTTTTCTACTGAAAATTTTGCCATATTCTTCCTATTGACATGCAGGTAATAAGTAAAAGCTTTCCTACAACTAATTACAAAATAACTTTTTTTTTTAATTATATGTCCAAATAAGACCTTGGTTTACGCTACCTTGTCATAACTAATATATGTTGTACGGTATCTGAAAACATCACGCAGGATCATTTTGGAGCGGCTTTATGTTTCAACTACANTGACACCCATCAGATCAGGCTGCCAGGGCCCCATCCAACCTGGCCCTGAACACCTCCAGGGATGGGGCATCTACAACTTCTCTGGGCAGCCAGGTCCAGTGTCTCCCCACTCTCTGTGTAAATGATGCCTTCCTAATATCTAACCTAAATCTCCCCTCTTTCTCTTTAAAACCAATCCCCTTTGATTCATTACTATCTGCCTGCATAAAAAGACAGTCTCCCTCCTCCTTTAAGTATTAGAAGGCCGCAATAAGCTCTCCCTGGGGCCTTTTCTTCTCCAGACCAAATAAGCTGAGCTCCATCAGCCTTTCCTCATAAGAGAGGTGCTCCAGACCTCCAAGTATTTTTGTGGTCCTCTTCTGGATCTGTTATAAAAGCTCTACAGCTTTCTTGTGCCAAGGGCCCCGGTACTGGAAGCAGCACTCCAGGTGGGGCCTCACAAGAACNACTCTCATTCTGGATTCAAATTCCTTGCAAACATCTGCAGGGACAAATTATACCACGTGTCTGATTTACAGGTATAACTGCTATCATCTATGCTTGCAAGTAACATCTTGATCCTCAAAGATTTACTGAAAAGCGAATACATTATACTTACATGTCCCATACCTGACAGCAGACAAAGTAACTAAGGTGAAACTTCCACAGTGATCAGAATACTTACTCCATCAGCATCAAAAGCAGCTCCAAACCCATATTCTCCACCTTTCATAGCCTCCAGCAAGGCAGCTGCATATGTTAAATTGGGATCAGGACGCTGTCCACCAAAATCCTCCAGAGGAATACAATTTATAGCAGAATTTGCAGGAGCTCCTAATTCATCACAGAGGATTCTTCTCACATAAGGTCCCATAACTGCAAAAACAAAGATCTGCCATGGAATCGCAAAAACACGCGCTTGATATTCAGATTTTTCACAGTACTGTGGAGACTTGATACAAAATATACTTTCAGCAGTTCTACATATCTTTCCTATTAACAAAAGAGAAATCATTATTTCTCAGAAGAGAATATGATCACCCCACACAGATCAATTGTTAAGTCAGCATGAAAAACATGCTTCTCCACTAGCAGAAGTGAGAAAGTAACCACTGAATATTGAAAAGATGCAGGTTTTATTTAGACACTATTAGGGGAAAGTAGTTAATGTACAAACACAGGGGTATTCCTTACTAGAATAAAAACAAGGTGCTATTTTATATGCGTTGGACTGCAAGTAACAGTTCAGCACTATCAAAGAAAGAAAAGAGTAATAGAATGCAAATAGGGAATACACTTCTTTCAGACTTCTCATACTGAAATTACAAGAGATTTTTCTACTGAAAATTTTGCCATATTCTTCCTATTGACATGCAGGTAATAAGTAAAAGCTTTCCTACAACTAATTACAAAATAACTTTTTTTTTTAATTATATGTCCAAATAAGACCTTGGTTTACGCTACCTTGTCATAACTAATATATGTTGTACGGTATCTGAAAACATCACGCAGGATCATTTTGGAGCGGCTTTATGTTTCAACTACAGCCCAGATTACTATGACGGGCATTCTCTTAATTCCCCAGTAAGATTTACCCATCCTAATCTTAACTGCTGAACAAATGTTTAAGCATTTCCATTCTTTAACCAATTAATCTACATTTTCATATAAGGCATATTCCTTATAGTTATATAAGGAATATACAGTTATAACTATATATATATTTAACTATATATATAGTTATATTCTTTATTCTCTTCAGAAATAAAAGGATCCTAAATACACAGTCGTTACCAAACTGTACAAAAGACTTTTCTGTTTCACAATTAACATTTTGATCTTACGGAGAAACTGTAATGTTAGTTGTATCTGAAATTTATGCTTGTGCATTTGGTGACTAAATAGCATTTTTCAGTACTTTGCAATAGATGAGGACATCAGAGATCTAAACACTATTTCAATAACCTTCTCTCCAGAAGTGTATTTGATGAAAGGCATTTCATTCCTCATTGCTCAGCCAACTCACAGAGGACTCTTGGGTGCAATTTATTCAGACTTAAATAATTTTCACTGAATCACAATCAGAGAATGGCCTGGGTTGAAAGGGACCTTAAAGATGATCAAGTTCCAATCCCCCTGCCACAGGCAGGACTGACACCCATCAGATCAGGCTGCCAGGGCCCCATCCAACCTGGCCCTGAACACCTCCAGGGATGGGGCATCTACAACTTCTCTGGGCAGCCAGGTCCAGTGTCTCCCCACTCTCTGTGTAAATGATGCCTTCCTAATATCTAACCTAAATCTCCCCTCTTTCTCTTTAAAACCAATCCCCTTTGATTCATTACTATCTGCCTGCATAAAAAGACAGTCTCCCTCCTCCTTTAAGTATTAGAAGGCCGCAATAAGCTCTCCCTGGGGCCTTTTCTTCTCCAGACCAAATAAGCTGAGCTCCATCAGCCTTTCCTCATAAGAGAGGTGCTCCAGACCTCCAAGTATTTTTGTGGTCCTCTTCTGGATCTGTTATAAAAGCTCTACAGCTTTCTTGTGCCAAGGGCCCCGGTACTGGAAGCAGCACTCCAGGTGGGGCCTCACAAGAACAGCTGAACAAGACAATCACCCCCCTGCTCTGCTGGCCATCCCTCTTTTGATGCAAGTGGAAACCCCTTTTCCATAGTAGGGGCTGTCGAGGCTGTCCTGTAACCTCTTTGATTACAATATTCATGGCAAGATTAGCTCCTCCTGATTGTTTCCAAAAGCAGAAAGAAAACTTTCATTGCATACATATGTCTTCTATTCCTTATCAAGAAAGAACAGTGGGTTAGGCCCATTACTAGGACTGCCCTTGTTAATAACCTAATGTGCAAACCTTATTTTATTACTCTTAGCATTTCTAAAAAGCCTGACATTTATACAGTGTACCTTTATTGTAAAACTATTGCAGTGAACTTCTATTTTGGTCCTGTTACTATCTTATTTTCATACCTCCATTCATGGCATCAATCCTTATTTTAATCTGGTTGGGTCCAGTCAGCAAATTTCTGATTGCACTGAAGTCAAAGATATTTCGAAGAAGACTGAGGTAGATATCCACAGAATCAACAATTTCCACTAGAAAAAAAAAAGTAAAAAACTATCAACAACAAAACGGAGTAGAAATTCAGCTTGCATATGGGAACACGTCTCCCAGCACACTTTCACAACACATGTACCTGAACTAAAACAAAAGCACACAACCTCCGTGTAACATGGATTGGCACTGAAGCCAAAGAGACAGAAAGACTCCCACTGATTTCAGTGTATCGTCCATCAAGTTTAAGCCTTCCATGCATCAGCAGCTTTGCCCGCTGTAGCACTGAAGAGAATGGAAGATGTCAATTTTGACAAACATTCACAATTTCTATTATCTGAAAGCAGTATCTATTTGCATCATTTCATCAGGAGAGACACGTAGCCTATCCTTCTCATTTTTCGCACTTAGAAAATTTGTCTCCAGTTTGCTGTTATTCTACCACTATATTTTCATATTTTATACATTACCAACTTCAGAAAGTTTGGCTCAAATAAAACTTTTTTTTTTTTTTTTTGCTAAAGTATTGCTAATCTGAATAGTGATGCCACAAAGGCAGAGAGTTACAGGTTCTCTAGATCTGTCAGATATTAAACAGATCAAACTAAAATTAATTACTGAAAGTGAGTCTGTTGGAATCAAGGCAGCTACTATGGAAAGGCCATGCTTCTAAGTCATCTTGGAACAAGTAATTTTTCTGATTAAATTTAAAAGAATGTTATACAAACACCTTTTTATCTGGTTTCATAAATATGTTGACATATTTTAACTACAAGTTAAACTATTTTCCTCAGAAATGCTGACTTCACACAAAGACTCTTCAGAGTAAAATGAAACAACACAGTGTATAAGCAAAAAGATAGAAAAAAAATACACTTGAACTAGAAACAAAAACAACAAAAACAGTTCCCATGGCTGAAATGTAATCTGTAAAACCTATTTGAAAATGAGTCAGTTTTCTGGCACATGATAAAATTCTCAAAAATTCACTAAAATGATATTTCAGCATACGTTGTCAGTCCTGCTCACAATAAAGTTTATGTAGGCTCTAATTTTTACACAAATGAACAAATGCCACAACATCCATGGAACTGCTCATACGTGTTAAGATAAAGTGCATGTAAGATTAAAGTCTAAAAATTATCTTAACTCCTGCCAAATGCAATTAACTTATTTTCAGTTTCTCTAGCACCTCTGTAGCCTTGCTTTGAAGGATTTAGTTCATACAGCTGAGCAAGTTTTAAATACATCACACAGTATGTTTAAAAAAATTCAAAATTATTTTCATTCTTTCTACAGTTTGATTCTGCATTCAGACCTGCATACACTGTCTATACTCATGTACCTGTAGACCAATTGCAATGTTTCCTTAGAGTCCCCTGGCAGCTATAATGTCCCAGAACAATACATTTTTTCCCAAGATGCTTGGGAAATAATTTTTCCTCTGATCAGAAAAAAAGGAATTATTTTTGATCTATTTTTCTGCTATCAGATGACTATTTGTTTTGTTTTCCTGTGTGCAAAAGAAATATAATGCTTACCTCAACCACCTAGTATTTTGAGATCTAGTAGCAGTAAGGAATTCTGAAGAAATAATGTTCTGTTTAAATAACTACCTGTCATGGTTTTATGATTTTTGGTACTGGTATTCCACATCATAACANCTGTTTATCATTCTGTAGCAATTCTACCACCTAGAATCAACACATGCATGTAGCATCTGTAAAAGCCTTAATTTATACCTCGGAAAGGTTTGAATTTGTTCTCCAGATCGAATTCTTGTCTTCCTAAGCGAGATAAATCAACTCTGAGATCAGGACAAATGGCATATTCCTCCAAGGTTTTGCTGATTTGATAAATTTTATCTGAAACTGCATCCGGAGCAGGTCCTATAAGAGAAGAGAACTTGTTGGGTCATTTTTTTAAATGAAGGTTCCATACTTTTTTTTTTCTTCTTTTTTTTAAAGCCAGCAAACTTAAGAAAGCTCTACTGAAGAATAAGACCCAAAAAATTGCACTGGTGTGAAGTATTTTTTACACTGTAACACATTTATTGGAAAAAAATACATACATATATATATAAACATATATATATAAACATGGGAATACAGTGCATTCTTATCCCATTTTGTTTCACAGAAAGAATTTTAGTCAATCAGTAGCCTAGGGAAAAAAAGTCATATTTCTTTGTGTTTATGACACAAAAACATTTACACTTTTTCTTCTACAGAGAACCTCAACATATATATTAATGGAAAAACTGCCTTTCAGAAGCAGCTGTCTCACGGGTCTTTCTGCAAATGCACAACTGTGAAGCTGAGATCATTTGGGATCTCACACAATTTCCTTGAGCACAGATTATCACTAAAAGCTCCTCAACAGTTTCACAGTCATTAAGTCACAATGCCTTAATAATATATTCATAAGAATCAAAATAATTTAATCATTTAACAAGCAGTTGTGACCTGCAACAGCTTAAGTCACTGCGAAAGAGAAATTACATCTTAAACGGGCATTATTATTAGCAGAAGATGATATTAGCACACCTGAAGATGCGCTATATTTTTAAAAAATCACTGTAATTCTAGTAAGAGTTGCAGGCTTGATGCAAATTTAGCAGATGAGCTATGTTGTATGTTATGCAAGCATTCAGTCAAAGCTACAACAGAAGACCATTCTGTCTCACCTAGTTCTTTTTTGCTTATACTAAAGCCACATTTCCAAATCAGAACAATGACGTCCTATATTATTTTCACTCTCTCCTAATAGAATGCCTCCTCCTTTTCACTGCTAGATGCTTACCTCCAGCAGCAATGCTGCTGTATTCAGTGCAGCCCGGCCACATGAATCAGTGTCTAACATCTCAGGCACAGCAAAGTGTAATAGTAGCTTTGTTTGGCTTAGCAAATGACTTCTTACTGTTCTATTCCAAAACCCCTCTCAGGGTAAGGGCAGGTTTCATTAGCTCTAGATCAGCCTTGAAAGGAAGATTTTAAAGGCATTTGGAGATTTTCAAAAGGAGCATATCACGCATTTATGAAGTGCACAAGGTTTCAGCATTTGTAAAAATCAATGGGATATGTTGCATAACTATATGTGTCAACGCGAAAATTTCAGAAAATGAGACATCATTAGCTGCACAGACAAATTTCATTATTCAAGAGCAGAACTGTGACAGTTAAGGTAGTACAATTCTCCTTGGATAAGTGCAGGTTATTTTCCTGCACTTTTCTTCCACACGAACAACGCTTTTCTTCCATACATGAAACATGCGTTATACTGCTTACAGCACTTCCGAAATCACACGCTTTAAATTAAGCACCAGACAACCAACACAGAAACATGAGAGAAACAGAACTTCCTCACAGGCAGCTTTATAATAAAGGCTGAAAACTGTTAATCTTGGAGACCAAGTAAAATGAAGTAAATCCCCAAATTTTCATTATATTGAGATGCAATGCCATAAATGGGTTAACAAAAAAAAGACCTACCTCCATTTGCAACCTCAAACTTGACTCCAAACTCTCCTCCAGGACCCCCAGGACTGTGGCTGGCTGTTAGAATAATCCCCCCAGCTGCTTTTATCTTTCGAATAATACATGAAACAGCAGGTGTGGATAAGATACCATTCTGTCCAATAACCAACCTGCCGATCTAGGTGAAAAAAGATTTTTTAATGTTAATGAACAAACAAACACATCAATGCATTTGTATACAGTGGCTAACAAAGCTCCCAACATGGAACCTATTTGTTGCAGAGAAGTACACTAACATGAGCTGCTTAGAGAATCACAGAACTGTAGGGTTTGGAAGGGATCTCTAGAGATCATCGAGTCCAACCCTCCTGCAAAGTAGCTCCCTACAATAGGCTGTTCAGGTAGGGGTCCAGGCAGGTCTTGAATGTCACTAGAGGAGAATCCACAACCTCTCTGAGTAGCCTGTCCCAGTGCTCCAACACCCTCACTGTGAAGAAGTTCCTTTGCATGTTAGTGCAGAATAACCTATGCTCAAGTTTATGGTCTTCTCCCTCTTTTCTGTCCCATTACATGCTATACTGGAGTGCTGATAACAAATTTTGTATGCTGTAACCCCAGGGCAGCATGCAGGAGCACAGAAAGCAGCAACTTGCAAAGCTCCCATCACTGTACGGGGCTATGATCCTGGTATCAAACCTTTCCAGGTATCCTTATCAGTCATCAAAGCCTCTCTAATAACAGTATGTTTCAGGGATGTCTGTGTGGAAGCAAGCAATGCTGGAGCTTCAATCAGCATAGAAGAGAACAGCAATTTGCCTTTCGTGGAGGGGCTTAAGGTGCAATTGCAAATATAACCACAGTACATTTCTAAAACGTGTAATCTCTGAGTCACATCTTTTTAACACAAAATACCCTTGGATGCTCTGCCCTGCAGAAAATACCACTTCTCCTTCAGTCATCATTTACTCTTTGGCTATTTCAGACAAACAGGGAGTGTTTCCAGGACACAGCTGAGCAAGGGAAGTTCCCACCATTCTTAAAGTCAAAAAAGCTTTCAGGTGGTGTTAATAAACACTGACTCAATGTGTTTGGTATTATGCGCGGTTCCACTACGTGGTTCCAATTTCAAAACCTTTCCTTTGTTACCTACACAGATTCAGTTCAACAGAACGGTTTCAGATCAACATGAATTACCTATGAGCTAACCAGACATAATAATTTTGATACCTAAGGATCTTTCTGCTGGAAAACAGGAAAAGCTACCTAAATCGTAAGTAAGGTTCACATAAAACATTCAATGTTCATTCAATTTGCTTCTGGTAACTAATATGAACACGATTTGTTGTGCTTTTTCTGCCAGGTACAGAAAATTCTGCTGGAAATAATGAGATAAAAAAACAAAGAAACTCAAAATTGTAGTTTCTTGTTTTTCCACTGCAATCATAATACTTTCAAGAAAAAACAAGTATTCAGGGGAACCGGGGGAGGATAAGCAAATCACCAGAATCTATATTTTTTAAGATGTCATCCCATTGACATGGTCAGTTGGTGATAGTGGAGTGTGCATCTGTTTACCTTCTGTACCACACAGCTGAACTTCATTTCTTCTCAGTTCAGAGGTACTGAGCATTTTTATTTACTACTCATGTCTAATAATACAGATTCCTTGAGATCAAATGATCAGAACACCATCTTACTTACAAAAGAACCTTGATCATTTGTGAACAAACCAAGCTAGTGAATATAGATTTCCCTGAGGAACAAATTAAACATTTTTCAAGCACATGGTGACAGATTTGCTCCTGTCAGACTCTGTACTGCTTTCTGGCTCTGTCTCACTTGCCTTCCCACACTTCAGGTTCCCTCTGAAGGTAAAAACTAAGCAATAATTTACAGTACAAGTATTTGTATATCTCTCAACTTATCATAACTTACAGATCTCAGGAGCAACAACAAAGATATATTTCTTCCACTTTGTCTCCAAATCTTAGTGAAGTGGCTGATATTTCAGTGATTACAGAACCAGACTGGTATCTCTTGCTGATTAGTGCGCTCTGCATTTATATAGTGTTCTCAGCATCTTCTAAAACTCTCCAAATGCTCCAAAACTCTCCAAGTGGAGGTTTAAAAATCTCCAAAATTTACAATTACATTATTCAACTGTTCTGAATAGAAACTACTTCAAAAAACACTTGAGATGTAACCTCACTTATGACTGCAGAAATGCAATTCCCATGTCATGGAACAAGGAAGACTTTTTTTTTTTTAACATAAGTATTTCCATTTGCTGTGGGCTGCATTTCCACAGACACACCTTTGCCTCAGAAAACACCCAGAACAGAACTTTGTCCAAAGTCCTCAAGGAGAGGCAGTGATATTGCTAGCAGTTCTAGCATATGCCTTGAGGCACTTTCAGGACCAAGTTCAAGAAAAAAGGATTTCCTCTAGCCGAATTACTTTTATTTAAACCAGTGCCATATAAGTAGTAATTTAAAATAGAAACAGTAATTTTTTCAAAGTGTTTTGAATTTGAGTGCGTCCTTTTATGGCTTCTTTTCAGGCTGAGCTACTTTTGGACAACATGAGATTTTTTCCAAGACTGCTGTATGAGTGCCATCATTTAATCATCACTGCTCGTTGTACCAAAGCATTAGAAGAAACACAGGTCACTGGGAAACAGGCTTTAGTAAACTTTCTTCCAGCCTATACTATATACCCTTATTATGGGAAATAAAATGAAAATAAATAATGAAAACACTTGCTTTGAACACTTTCTCTCCCTTTTTTAAACCATTATGCACGTAGAACACTAAGGCAAGTGAAGACTCAGTTTTCCAAATACAGCTGTCAGAAATGGTTGGTGACTTTTACAACATTACTGCGGATGGGTAGGCAAAAGGATGATGACAGAAATCATGTTTTGCTGAATTATGAGGTAATAAAGTATAAATACATTTCTATTTGCACGCAGGGTGCATCATGAAGTTTTCCATACTTCTACATGAGGTTTAGATTTTTTGTAAGCACACTGAAATATTGTTCCGATGTAAGCAAAACATGCAGATTTTTCAGCATGCACATATTATCTGGCACTGTCTCTTCACTGCATCTCCACTTTTCTCCTGTTTAACACAAAGCAATTTTCCCATTTTTCCGGATGCTTGGCATTAATACAAATAGGACTATTTTGCTTTGCCTGCAATATTTGTGACAGGTTATTCGTTCAGGTTACTATTTCTACACTAATTAGAATTACTGCAGAAATATAATAGGAATTGTTTAATTCCTGTATTGTAAAAGTACTGTAATACTTAGTATTCTAAAATAAATAGGAAAGTGAAATAATGTCTTACAATACCCTATTTTGTTAGCCGTGACTACTGCAAACAGCTTCACTTTACATATATGTCTTCAGTGCTTTTACGAAACTCTGAATTCAGACACTCCTTAGAAACATAAACATATTCCTCTCTTCATTTTGATGGCAGGAATACAATCTCATCCACTCTCAGCCCAGTTACTGTTCATTATGTCTTTGAAGCAAGTATTAAACTGATACCTAGTTAATTTTAATAAATATACTCTCAGACTTACAGTCTTCTCTGGGCTAAACCAGCAAGCAAATAGTGTCCACACACTCACTCACAATTAAAGTTCCAGTAATGTCCTTCTGAAAATCTTGAACAGTTTCATAGCATGGAAGGATAATCTTTGGAATTCAAAAACTCGCATGGCTACGAGCTCACAAGCTTGTAATGTCTCTTCTAATACTGTGCTCCCATGCCACGTACTACTTTGTCACTCACACCACATCCTATTTGGTCGCTCTACTTTTAGTAGCAACAGCAGCAACAGAGATCATGGTCTCAGCAAACTCTCAGGGCTGAGAGTATAATCGTTCTAACAAGTATTTTACAACACTTTTACGCAACATTACCACATGCAGCTGTATATTTTCAGATGATCAAGCAGACCAAAATGGAGTCGTTTAACGTTTTTTTAATTCATTTTCCCAGTAATTTTTCTCTCACACGCCTAAGCCAATTGAACTTAATATAATAGAAAAGTAATGGATTATACACTGAGCGCTATGGGGATACACTGTCTTCCTTCTCAACCCTAATGGTGACTTAGTGTCACACTTCATAGAAGCAAACAAGTCAGCCATATAGGTGCATGGAGGAAAGACAAGATTCTCATGGGAAACAAAAATCAACATGGCATTGCAAAAGCAACTGGAAAATTCTTCACCATCTCAAGCTTTTACAGCGTTATGACTAATACTTCATGATCTCTACAATGTTGCTATGAATTTCCATAGGCCAGGTATGATCATCAATTCATCTGTTTCTGATCAGATCCAGATATCAGTTTCAAATTGAATCTTACTCTAAACTTCGCTTCAAAACTAAAGCACCACACCCAGCTGATGGTTCTAATGCAATACTTGCATTTAATCCATAGTGATGTTAGACATGATGAAGCCTTTTACCTAAATTCTTTCTGATATTCAGAAACAAAAATTACTGACAGGTGGCAGATGAAAAGGGAGATGCAGCCTCAGATATTCTTCTACCACCTCACTTCTCAGAAATGCCTGATGCAAGCTGGACTGCGACAGGACCTCACACTCCCACAACACACAGCCTCTTACCAAAATGTGTTTGCTGTAAACCCAGCTGTGCACTCTGTCAAAGGATGACCACAAGTTAGCTGCTTACAGCTAACCTATACTATCTTTCCAAACAGAAAGACATGATGAATCATGCGCTGATAGCCACGGTGTAGCACGCACCACCCTGTAGCCACTGCCAGCAGTGGAAGCCCAGAAGCTGCAGCCACGGTGTACCTGCAGCCCTAGCTCGCAGGGTGAGCGGAGGACTCAGCGATGACAGGAAGGCAGGGCAAGCAGCAGCAGCTGACTGGGCAGGGGGCCTCGACTCATTCCTTTGTCCTGGGGTTTGTGCCAACTGTGCTAGGCTGCTAAGGCAGGGAGAATGCGGGGTGAGTCACCAAATTAGAACAAGGGGAACCTAACGACTCTAAAGGGCAATATGCTTACAGTTTATAATAGAAAATCCCCTTTATTTTTGTACGCGGCAGGCACAATTAACCAAAGAACTTGGTATGTGTCTTCCAGGAAGGAGACTTTGGCTCAGTTATTCAGCACTACTTGGCCACCACCCTCTTTGAACTCCACTGAGGTTAAAGGTTTTCAGGGCAGCTTCAAACTTCCATATGTTTAATCTTACTCTGCCTTTGCCAGCTTGCTTTTTTTTTTTTTTTTTCCCCTTATGATGCTGGCCAGGCTCGTTGTAGTGACATTCACCTTTACCAAAGAGAGAGGTATTTGCCCTCAGCAGTACTCATGTTTTCCACCCAAATCGTACAGGACAGCACTAAACAATGCCTTTGGGGAGACTTAGATAATTTCTCAGTTCTCAGCTATCATATATTATTAGACAAAGAATAAAACATGTAATGAGTATTCTTCGGAGGAAAAAAAGTGAGGCATATGCATTTACAGTGTGCTATAGAGAAACAGAGAAGTGACAAGCAGGGCAGAAGGGAATGGAGCACTAGCACATGGAAGCAGGATCAATGTCACCCCCCAAACAACACCCTCCTGAATTTGTCAGGACTGTGTCCCCAGCCAGAGTATGGTGCTTGAACTCAGGAATCTGTGGGAACTGCCAACAGACACTTTTGTTTCTTGACTTAAGAAAACAGTAAGGAGAAACTATGCTTCCAAGAAAGTTGCAATAACTTAAGGAAGGGGAAGCCCTGTTAGAGCAAAGTGACAGAAATCTGCCAAACTGAAAACCTCCTGCAGTCAAAAAATCTAATATGCAGGGGGATGGGGCAGAAAAAAATGGGAAATGCGACATGAGAAGCTGGAAGGAGATAAGCTGACAGCAACATTAACCAGGAGGGAGTCCTGAGTGCAGCTGAGCCTGGCTGAGAACCCCCCAGCCTTCTAAGCACTACGTTTCTGGTCTTCCCAAATCTCAGTCCCAGTGGTGGCCTTGCAGCTGCAGCTTGCTCTGTGCATACAAGAGCAGGGGTCCACCACAGTCTTGGCAGAGCAGCCCCTGCTGCACTTTCTCCTGCCCACCTTACAGCTGATCCTGGCAACAAAGCCAATGTTAGAGGAGCTGAGGTGAAGCACTCCTCTGGGCCTCCGACTGCTCCTCACTGCCTGTGCTCGCTGGAGCATCATGTTAGCCGTTAGAAGAGACAGCAGCTTCAACTCTGTTTTAGGAAGGGGACTTCAAGCCCGCACTGGCTGGTACTTCCAGCTTCCTGTATGTACAGACCGGCAAAGGAGCTTGCACATCTCTAAGAGAAAACATCAATTCCCCTCTTGAGTTTTTTCAAATTTGAGCAAAATGCACTGTAACCCATCTGATCAGATGGGCTGTCACTACCGTCTTCACTATTATCTCATCCATTAAGTGAACAGAGAAAAACCATTTTATTAAGATGCGGCCAAAGTGATGAATTCCTCTTCCTTTAATAAAACCAATTTCCTCAACCGTGTGAGCACCGAGCACACATCCGAAGCCCTCACTTCCCACGCACTCCCTTCTGATTCTGCTAAACCTTCCCCGCAGAGCCAGGCGCGTTTTTCAGCTTCCACTCCTGACCCAGTCCCACTCAAGGCGTGCAGCACTGCGGTCGGCCCGCAGTACCCGGGGCCGCCACGAGCACCTGGGTTACACGTACGTATTGCACCGGGCTCGCCCAAACCCAGCGAAGCAGCCTGCAGGACTCGCGCAGAGCACCGACAGAGCCGGGAGACACCGCCTGGGGCTCTTACCCCGTTGGCCGCCGCCATCTGGACGACGATCTCGATGGCCGTCTTGCTGAAGTAGCGGCCGTCACTGCCGACCACCATGGTACAGCCCTGGCGGTCGCGGAGGTCGACGGAGGAGAGAAGGCTCTGCACGAAGTTGGGCAGGTAGTTGCGCTGGCTCTCGAAGAGCNTGCACCGTCAGCACCGGGATGGGGTTCCTCTCCATGGCGACGCCCGGTGCCGCCCGCCCGACCGCGGCTCCGCTGCGGAGCGGCGGTCTCACGCGCGCTCCCGGCCGCCGGCGGGGCGAAGAGAGGTGGTTCCGCCCGCCCAAGCTGCGCGGGTCGGGCTCCCTGACGGCCGGCCCCCGCGGTTTGGAGGCGGGCCGGCTCGGCCCTCGGCAGCCCGGGGGGAGCCCGGCGCTGCGGCGAAGCCGGGGACGAAGCGCGGTCGCGCCGCCCCTTCCCCGCCCGACGGAGCTCCGCCGGCGCCGCGCTGCGCGGGGGGACGCGCGGGACTTTGCCAGAGCCGTGCCGTCAGCGTGCGGCGGCCGCAGCCAAAAATAACCCTGGAAAGCAACGCCGAGAATCGCGGTCTCCTGCCAGGGATGTAACCGGAGGCTGGGGGAGAGGGAGAGCCAGCGCTGCACACTTGCTCAGTGGGATCACGCTCTTGTCAGCGCCAGAGCCGGCCCCGGCCGCCCCGTCCTCCTTTGAATCCTTCATGAGCTTTTTGAATGCTTATCCAATGCTCATAATGATTGTGTTGTCTAACTCCCTGAATATACTCCTCATCAGTATCCGTATTTATAATATTTTGAGAAAACCTTCTCCAGAGCCAGAGAATACTGACTGGCGGGGTGTCTGGAAGGACTTTAGAGAAATGGGCATCACCGGTGTCATGAGACTTTTCTCCTGGACACCTGCAAAATCCTGAGAACTTAAGCAGATATTTGAGATGGATGTTGTGGCTCAGACAGAACTGAGGAGGCCCAAATTATTTGGAGTCTGCCTTACGCTTACCAGGCCTTATTCAGTACTATCCCAGAGAAGCATAGAGTCTCTGAAATAGAGCAAGAGAGTCTCCGAGCTGAAAGGGACAGCCTCCAGATCCAGAAAGAGCATCTTCTGGCTGACAAACCTCCAGTCCAATTTAGACATCCT
>VXAB01007731.1:4808-29641 GCA_013399175.1 Odontophorus gujanensis
CCCGAGCCGCGTTATTTCCACGGGATGTACTTTTTGTCCGACATTTAGGGCACGCTGGGGCCTTGCGGCTCCGGCACGAACCGCCTCCAGCACGAGCGGCTCGGGCCCGAGGAGCGCGGCCGCCCCGAGCCCGCTCACGGAACGCGTTCCGTCAGAGCGCCGCGCGGCTCCGGCGCGGACGGGCAGAGGCCGCAGCGCCCACTCGCGCCCGCGCGGCCCCGCGATCAGCCCGCCCCGGGGCCCCGAAGGGACAACGCCGAGGAGCGCGCGCCGCCTGCCGGGCACAGCGCGGCCCCGCTGCCGCCCGCTCGGCTCACAGCGCATGCGCGGAGCGTGCGCAGAACACGGCCTCCGGCTCACGGGCCCTCGCGCGCGATGACGTCACCTCACGCCGGAGCGGAACGATGACGTCACTGGGCGCCCGCGTCCGCCTCCTCATGTCAGGCTGCTTGTGGAGCACTGAGGGGCGGCTCTGAGGTTCCCGCGCTGGCCGCCCGGCGTTCCCACGCAGCAGCCNTCGGCGCGGCCACGCGCGTTTCCCGTCCCGCGGACGTGGCTGTGGCAAGTTGTCGGCGCCGAGTAAAGTTTGAAGGCGGCGGCGCGTGGAGAACGGGTTCGGTTCCGGCCGGGGCTGAAGGCGGCTCGGGGCTGCCCCGCGCTGAGCGCTGCGTCCCGCCCGCCCTCGTAGGGCTGTGCCGCAAAGGGATCTCGGCTCGGGGCTGTTTGTTGCGGCGGAGCTGTGTCGGCAGCGATCCCGGAGTGGTTTCCGTGTGCTCTGTGCTGTACGAAGATTTAATTTAAGGTTCCTGTGACCCGGCGAGCGAACTCAGTGATGCGTGGCGAGAGGATGTGCTTCCAGCTCCTGGAAAGCAGCATCTATACACGCGCGGCCGTGGTGTTTGAGCTTTAACAGCGTAGAGACAGCGCTGTGAGGAGCACTGCCTGGCAGCTGTGCACTGTGCCCCGGGGCAGCATGGAGCGCTGCTGGACGTGTTTGTGATAGCTGGAGTCGTTGCTGCCAGCAAGGAGCTGTACCAGGGCCATTTGCTCAGCTGAAGGTCACAAACTCCCTGTGTTAGTAGCTCTTGTCCCCAAATAACGATGTGTGTTTTTCCTCTGCTCTCTTTTCCTCTCCCAGTGAGCTGTCTGAACAATTGTGTGCATAGGAGAAGCTCAGTCCTGCCCTGCTCCNGCACGCGGTGACAGGCCGCTAATAGCTCAGCCAATCGGCAAAGGGCTTCCCCGCCGCCACCAATCAAAAGTGCAGGTTTCCAAAACAAGAGCGATGAGCCAATGGAAAAGCCCGCGGTGCCGGCGCTCCGGCCAATCGCATCCCGCTGCCCTCCGGGCCGTGCCCGCGGCCTCCCAGCAGCAGGGGGCGCGCGCGGCAGCGGCGATGCAGCCGGGGGCGGAGCGGAGGCGGCGCCGCCGTCGTCGTCGTCGTCGTCGTTTTGGTCGCCGCCGCCGCCGCCGCGCGCCAGTCCGCCCGGCTCCGCCTTCAGCGGCGCTGCGCTCCCGCGGGCCCGAGCANCAGAGGGTACTCACAGCGTGAGCTGCAGGTAGCTGCCCCCTGGGGTTACCTTGGCTCTAACAGCAGCAGAGTAGTTCAGGTTTTCATGATGTCTGTTCATGTGCTTTTCTGCCTCTGTTGAATCACTTTGGAGTCTTTGAAAAATATCATGAGGCCTAATAGTGGTGATTGCTGGGCTTGAGGTTATAACAGTGCACTTGTCCTTCTCGGAGCCCCGGCACCCAGGTTCCTTCTGCAGAAGGACTGAATTCTCTGGGCTCTGTGTGAGTTGGCTGGTTTGTGTTCCAGAGGTCCATTTTGCTTTGGAATATAGTCCAACATTTGTTGTGTTCAAATCCCCTTTGCCTAAGGAATTTATCCTGGATGTATCCTATGCATTGACACTGTCCTTTACAGCTTGGCTTGTGTGCCTCAGAAGTGACCAAGTGTAGAAACAAGAGCATTGTCTTGCCCTGTGCTGGAAGGAAAGCATGTAACCAGTAAGAGATGTAGGCAGCTTTGTGTAAGAGAGAACTATAGGTTTTCCCATTTGTACCATCTCTGGCAGACTTGTTGTCCTCCCTGACTCAGTGTGACTGCCTGAAGAGGTGATGTTGATTGTTGGTAGTGAACTTTGTCTTTGCTTCTGCTTTTGTGAGATGTGATTGAGTTGAAGGCTGTGGTGAGGATGAACCAGTATGAATTGTTCCTCAACTTGTTTGACTTCAGCAACTTTTCTTGCTGTGCCAGATTTAGTAAATGGAGCTTGAATTGGTCATATAGCAGCAGTGGTAGAAATGACTTCTAATGCATCAGTCAGTTTCCCTATGGCCTTAAATTACTGATGCAGTGGTCTGTTTTTGTTTTGTTTTTTGCACCTCGTGATTCTTCCTGTGCTTCAGGTTGTGCTTTTCACTGAATCTTACAGAGTAGCATTTTAACTTTTATGTGTATGTACATATGCACGTTTGTTTTAAATTCTGCCTCTTCAGGTGAGGGAGAAAAGCTGTTGCTAAACAGGTGATATTGGTGAACGTTGAAAGTGAGTGACATGAGCATGCATGTGCTGCATGGTGGCAGAGCAGTGCTGCAGGCCGCCTTCTCTCGGCCATTACACACATCTTCTCTGCCTAACTTGAGTAACTGTAAATCCATTAAATGATGAGAAGAAAAAATATCACCAATTCCAACTAGTGAAATCATGTTTAAGTATTCAGTTGGTAACATGGAATGGAAGTAATGACTTGTGAGGATGAGGCAGGTGTTCTTCGCTAGCGCTGACGTCTGGGGGTCTCCCCAGGCAGGCGGTGGGTGCACGGTCCTGCTGCACAGACTTGAGAGTTGGGTCTAATAGTAGTTTCCTAACCATCTTGTTGTTTTATTAGTAAATACACTGGGCTTTTGAGGTAACTTCTACTTAATACTGAAATAAATCAAGTGCAGAGCTGACCCTGCAGAAGCATTGAGCCTCAGCTTGGCTGAGCAGCTTCAGCCCCGCCGATGTGCTTCTGCATCATCCCGAGCAGAGAAGCAGGAAAGCAGAAATGTGGTGAGAGATGTGGTGGGGCTGCCACGGGACGGGCCCAGCACGGCTAACAGCACTCTGTCTTCTTTCCTTTTTGAAGAGTTGCGTACCCAAAAAGTGGATGTTCAGGATAACATGTCCAATGTGTCGGAAGAAAGAAGCACTAGACAACAGGACATTAAGAAAGGACTTCAGTTTATAGAGTACGGTGCTTTGTTTTCTTTTTTTCTTGCGTCTGTGCAGGTCTGTAGGTATGGATGGCTCTGGGGAAATCCTTGTAATTTAGTACCATCAGAGGGCTTTTAGTTCTTCCTAGAATGTAATACCAACCTCACTTTGTTCCCAAACAGAGCAGGTGGGGGTGGGAGGGTATTTCTCTTCAGCCTTTGAGAAAAATCAGTACTGACATTTTGTGGGTACCTGGAAATCCCCCTTCCTTTTGTGGCCATCACACCTGAGGTGGGGCTGCTGCTCGCTGCCTGGCTGCACACACTGCTGCCTGGAGGTTTCTGCTCTCTGGAGCTGAAGTTTAACTGGATGAAAAAGCTCTTAGCAGTTAATTTGCATGGGGTCAGTGCCAAGTTCTCCCCTAAAAGGTCCTGACTAACCTGAGCAGGTTCTGGAGTTTTACATTCCTTCACTGTTCACGTAAGGCACTGCAAAAAAACCCGCTCTTTGAAAAAGGATTTAGAAGCAGGTTTTCAGATAACCTGCATGGGAGGGGAAGGAGTTTCCAGTTTTCTTCCTGAAATAACAGAGGTAAAAGACTCTGTTTTCTGCCAGAGAAAATCTGTTATGTGTCAGATGAAAGAGCTCTTAAAATTCCCTAAGTTTTATATGTGTGACTTAATTAACGTCGGTGTGCTCTTTTGACAGGTAATTTGTCATTTTATAGTGCTTATAGAAAGGTGGTGGTTCCCATATAGAAACTGCTTCTGCACGGTGGAGAAGAGAAAGGAAATTGTTTTTAAACAAACAGTGTTGAGTTTTTAAACTGTAGGTTCAAAATTGTACCACCTTTTGAAGAGGAGAGCAAGACTGGCTGTGTAGCTTTAATTGAACACGATTCATAATAATGTAATAGCAAAACAGTTGTTTAATTAAATCTGCTCAGCACAGGCTGAAAGAAGCAGCTGGCTTTAGGCTGCTGCAGCGAGAGAGGCTGCTTTAAGTCAGAACCAGTGTTCTCTGCTGAGCTGTGTCTCCCAGAAGTACATTCTGTCGTTTCTTTTTCTAGATCTACTTTGCCCTATCCAGGGACACAAGAACAATATGAGGTAATAAAATTATTTCTGCATTTCCAGAAGTGTTTGTTGCTTTTTTTGTTGTTGTTGTTTTCGTTTATTTATTCTTACTTTCAGCTATCATTTAAGGAATAATACAGTAGGAATGGTAATTTTAGAATGTCTCAGCATGGGAATTGGAGGACTACATAGGCTGTGCTACAGGTATTCAGACATTTGGGTGGCTGAGAGGTGCTCATGTAGCAGCTCAGATGAACTCTGCTGGTGTTAGGGATGATTTTAGTGCATTTATTGGATGACATGCTGTGTCTGGTAATGTTTAGAGTAGCACAGCAGAAGTGAGATAAAGGACTTGAGTCACATGTTCTCATGACAGATTTTGGTTACAGTATGTGTTAACTATTTTGTATAATTTTTGAACTTACGTTTTCACATTTGTCTTCCTAGTATTTTTATCCAGCAGTAGATTGTGTTGCTGGACTTGAGGATACGATACTTAAGACTGTTCCTGTTCACGTTTTACATTGAAAAAGTCTTGCTTGGTGAAAGCAGCCTTTGTGTGTGACTGGTTTGCCAGCTGCTGTGGCTGCTGTTTGCTAACAGAGTGCAGGGAGCACAGATACATACACCTTTTTGAAGTTACATCCACAGAGTAATGGCTGTACAAGTCCTTCTGCCTATCTTTTATTTTCATGTATTGTGATGCTGAGTATTTAAGATTGTCTTGGAAAAAAATACTAATATAGAGGAAAAAAAAATTGATTTCATTTTGTTCCATGAATTTACATTTTCTATTGAAGTATGTATTGGGAATATGGAAGGTACACAACAAATACTGTTGCTCATGAGTGTTTTTCTTTATTACAGTTATTTATACGAGAACTTGTTAGAAATCTTTTTAATGAAGGGAATGATGTATATCGAGAAGGTGATTGGAGAGGATCGCTGAACCACTATTCAGAAGCTATAAACATAGCAGATTATGCCAATTCTGAAGAAATCCGTGTTTCTGATGATATTTTAGAGAAGCTACATGTAAACAGGATAGCATGTTTTTCAAATATGGTAAGCTTCTATCAGAACAGTGTCATGTCCTGAGAATAATCCACTTATGCTGTGAAGGCATGGGAAGTTTGATAGTTAAAAGCTCTCAGTATTGCTTTGAGAACTGGCATGTTCTTAACAGTCATTTTGGCATATTCCTTAGTCTCATATTTTTACAAGTGTAATCACCTGGATATCTTTAGTTACCCATACTAGTAATACTAGAATAAATAGCAGAAGAAACAGAATTGTAGAATCATGGAATGGCTTGAGATGGAGGGGACCCCAGGATCATCAAATTCCAGCCCCCTGCCACAGGCAGGGCCACCAACCTCCAGAAGAGTCCTGCCAGACTTGAAAGCTGGTGGAGGAGTATTTTAATCTATTTCTATTGCTGACTGCTCCTGAATCTGCCACTTCCTTTGTGCAGTAAGATGGCTTTTGAGAAAGAATTAAATTGTCTTCATCCCCCTTACTGGATTTTGTATGAATGATAGTCCTTCATTTTAATTGTACAGGTCAATAGTTTAACAGTTCATATGTATGGTGTGCTGTGGCCTTGGTGGGTGTTTTATAGTGTTTCACTACCTCCACCTAGTACAGTTCAAATTCTATATTCCAACAATAAAAATTGTTCTGATTAGTTCCTTTTTTCTTGTCTCCCCCTCATAGGGACTGCATGAAAAGGTTCTAGAAGACTGTGAGATAGCATTAAGATTAAATGAAAATAATTTTAGAGCTCTGTATCGGAAAGCAAAAGCATTGAATGAGCTGGGAAGGTATAAAACAGCTTATGATGCTGCAGCAAAGTGTTCTCTTGCTGTGCCACAGGTAGGCAAATGATACATTTATGGCTCTTTCTTCAGAATTAATACAGAAAAAGTGAACTTAAATCAAAAGCATTCCTTTTTTTGTTTGTTTTAAGTGCGGGTTTTGTGGTGGTGTTTTTTTATTCCTCAGTTCTTATTGTTTACTTTAAGTGTGAAGACCTGTAGCAGATCTTACAGGCAGAAAGATCACCAAAAGAAATACATTCCTATATGGATCAAGGGCCACCAGCTTTTGCAGTAAATAGTAGAACCACTGAATTAACTGTTGTTTAAGATTCTCTAGACAGTTGTGAACTCTAAAGAGATGTAAACAGACGTCTTTGACCAGATGATAACACATGCATGTTAGGAGATTTTTGTTTCTTTTAGGATGAAAGTGTGATAAAGCTTACTCAAGAGCTGGCTCAAAAATTAGGATTAAAAATAAGGAAAGCATACGTAAGGGCAAAGGTAAGATTTGGTTTTAACTTTTACAAGTTGTTACAGTTTTAACAAAGATGTTGAGTTTTTCCCTTGTTATCAGTTTTGTAGCTAATGAAAGTTTTATTTTCATTGCAGCCACCGTCGAATTCAGTTTCTAGTGATGTATCAACTCAGGTGAGATTTGACATGTTGTTAAGTGCAAGCTGACTTTAAACTACAGAGAGTAACTGTTTCATCATTGATTGAGTGAGAATTTGCAGTTAACATTCTATTTTGGACTTGAGGTTTCTGGTTTTATTTTGTATTCAGCTTTGCTGTACACTAATTGCAAACTAGTACATGTACATTATCATTCGAGTTATCTTTGTAGGATGAATGAGCTAAAACTTTAAACCCACTGCAGTGAATATATTTTAACATCTGGAGGCAAGGACATAGTTAATGTTACTTGTTTATTCCATATAATGGAGAGTAATCAAAGTGAAGAATGTTAGAGTGAAGGAGTATCTTCAGATTTATTTGTTTGACAAAATTTGACCTTCGTGAGCAGCTGAACTTGTATTTATCTTCCTGTTGCTAATGTATCTGAGTAGCACCAATGAAGAAGAGTTTTTCAGGTGAAATAGACCATTTAGCTGTAAAGGAGGACTTAGGGTAGAATGAAGAAATGCAAGAATGGCTCCTTTAAGGTGCTGCTTTGCCAAGTATCAGTCTCACTGTTTTTTCATTGTTTGGTTACAGATTTTTAGTGATACAGCAATTGTATTTCAGTCTGCAAAGGGATGCTTTATCTTAATAATTATTTCACCCTTAAATCCACTGGACTTCATAACTTACAAGTTGAATTAAACCTAATTTAGAGGACTTACATTCTTTGCCTGCAAATATGTGTTTGAAAACTATTAAAGGCTCTTGTACAAAGTACTGAGAGGTATTTTTTTCTCACTTGCAGAATTCTTCTTCTGTAGAAGATATTGAGTTAGGTGAGTCTTGTGTGTGTTAGAATATTAATACTAGGAAACTAGATACGTAATATATCTAGTTGTATTTGTAATGAAATTTATTCATAAGAAAATTTAAGTTGTCTTTTGATAGATCTGTGTCAAAAGTCTATTATCTTTATCTGTGAAACTACACATTCAAGTGCCTGAGCCAGTCCTCATCTTGATAGGACTGAACTGCCATTAATATAGTTGTTTCACTGACCTGTTAAACTTGAAAGAATAGGGAGGGCAGAATATGCCTGAGGTCCAGTAACACATCAAGCCTGTAACTCTTCCTGTCTTTTTAAGTTTGAGCAATATATGAGCACAGGGATATGGGTACATATGAACTGGAAGATATTTAATGTAGTTTTGCTTTGAAATTCAAGTTTCTCTATTCTCTGTCTCCTGACATCATCAGGCTAAAAGTTATGGGAGGTGTTTTTATGCCTCTAAATAAAATTTCCATCTTTTCCTGTCTTTCTGTTTCAGATTTGTCTGACCAGAAGCAAGATATGGTTTCTTCTGCTTCTTCATCGGCCTTTGTTTCTGAAATGTCTAAAGTGGCATCAGTACCTATATCATCTTTACCTTCTGTTATGTCTCTTCAAGTGGAAAGCACTTCTTTACCTTCTACAGCATTGACAAACGGAGGAAATGTTTCTTTCTCTATGCCAGAAGCATGTTTAGATTGTGGAGATGGAGATATAATTATTGGGGAAGAACTCGATGAATTACTTGATTCTGTGCCTGATCCAGATGAAAGCATAATGGTAAAACTTTGTTTGCTTTCTTTTGAGTGTTTTGTTTGTGAATTAACTTTTATGGTTACATTAAGCTGTAGTTGTGTATGGTCAGGTTGATTCTCTCAGATGTGAGGGCTTGAAAATGTGGCTGTAAAGATACCAGGACATGGCAGAGCTCCAAGGAAATCACACTGAATTTGTGTGCTGGAAGATCTGAGAGATCTGAGTGAGGTTTTTGGTAGATGGATACTGCTTTGAAAAACACTGCTACCAACACTACCACTGTGGGAGGGATATTACTTCCAGAAAATAGCATGAAAAGTAGAGCAGGTATCTGAAGTGTGAGTTGGTGTGTACTTGTTGCAAATGAGTCCTCTGTCAACCAGAGGGTGTTTGGTGTACACACCCTGGGGCTGTAGAAAGTCAAGCTCATGCTTACAACTTTGCAGGACAGCACTGTTGTCTTATGATTGCAGAACTCTACTGCTTAGTGCACTAGAGCTTTGTCCAGGCCAACGTGGCAGATAGCCTCACAATGGGCTGTTTCTGGTTAACTTTTTATATTTGTTAGAAGAGATTATTAGAAAAATTGAGGCGTTTTATGAGTTATCTTCATTACACTGCCATTCTAGAGTTAGAACATATAAAACATACAGAGTTCCTCAACTGACACTCAAAATGAAAGCTCTGATTGATGAGCAGAGATGGCTGAATGTAATAGCAAGGTTACTGACTCTGAGCTGTCTGTGACAGTTATTTGGAGCCTTTAATATCACACTGTTAAATGAGGATCTGGCATGTTGAATTTTTCAATTAGTTGAGACTTTAATTTCTCATGTAGCTATGGATACAGCTGTAAAAAAGATTGATTGCAGAAGTGGTTTTGTCTTGAGCCTGATTTCTTGATATAAAAAATTGCTTAGGCTTCTTACTGTAAGCTTTATGCATTTTGTTTTGTTGTATGTGTTATGGAGATTTCAGATGTAATTATTGTTAAATCGTAAGAAATTTGCCATAGTAATGGCAAACATTATTTTTTGAGATAGATTGAACCCTCATGTAGTGTAGAACCTGGATGTGCTTGGGGATGAGACATTGCCCACTCCATGCAGACCAGTTTGGTCAGCCTCCAGACAAGGAGGGAGCTTCTTGTGGCAGCAGCTGAGAGGTAGGGAAGGAAACTCCCAAATTCTGTCCCTAACAGAAGTACACAGAAGGATGTGTAGCTTTCCTTTGAGAGAAGGTAAACTGGTTTATACAGACCTCGATGTCATTTAATACCACCCCAGGATCTATTTCAGTGCTAGCTCTTAACTCCTTACTGTTTGAATTATAGTCTCTTTATTTAGAAAAAATTGTTTATGTTTCTGACTCCTCTTCCCACTGGTTCATAAAAAATTCAATATCTCTTCTTAAATTCAGCCATCCGAACCTTTAAAGTGGTTGATTTATGGATAATTCCTTGCATTAGAGCACTGGGATGTGATTTTTGCAGTTCTGAACAGCACTGTAGTGTATCTTTCATTGTTGTTTTCTGTAGGCTTACAAAAACGTATTGAAAACCATATCAAAAGGAAGGTTGTGTTGTTGAGGGTTTTTTTTTCCTGTGTGAACCTTTTGATTTCTTTTTATCCAGCAAGCTACAGGAGCCAGGGGACCTATTCCTGCAGGAAACGTGGCTCCGAGCGTACCCTTCTCTGCTTCTTTGCTGGGGACTTTGCCAGTCAGTACAGGATTTGTTCCTTCACCCTCTCTTTCAGAAATCTTTTCACAGCCTTTGGCTTCTTCACTGGAAAATTTTTGTTCACCGCTAAGCACCTTTTCAATCAGCGACCCAAAAAGAGGTATAAAAAGGAGTTTAAATATATAACCTTACGATGTGGGAGAGAGTTGTGAGTGAGCCAGATGGATTCCTTGTTTAACAACTAAATTTTCACTGCTACTCACTAATACTTAGCACTTGCAGAAAATGTGGCCTGTGCTCACATTTGTAGCTCTGCTGATAATCAGTGTTGGCAGTACACAAGATTTTATAAAGAAAGCTGTTGTTTACTTCAGGTCTGCATATGTGTGCTCTAAGCTCTTTCTGTTTGTTTCTTTTCCATTTATTGTGGAAGTTAACAGTTTCAGGTGAACAAGGGCTAAGAAGGAACCGTGTTAACTTCAGGATTTATTTATGTTTCTGTTGTAACAAAACATAAACAATAAACATGAAAAGGCCCAGCAGGCTGGTTGGTATTGCTGCTCTTTGAAAAGATAGCAACGTTACATACCTGGATTCAAGCTGTAGGTGGTTGTACAGTGAAATAGAAAGAAATAGCTGGAGAACTAGGAAAGGTGAAATAAATTTTGCCTCAAATCACCAGTGCTACAGAATGTGCTCTTAAGAATGAAGCTGAATTAACAAAATAAAAAATAGAAGAATCTTTTCTATCTGTATTCAAGTTTTGCTTATCTAGCTACCCTTTTTATACTGCTCAAGCGGCATCTTTGTTCCTTCAGCATATGTCTGTGGAGCTGCTGCTACTGTTAGTGGTTATGCTGACAATAATTACTTGGTTGTTTTTCAACCAAGATGTTTACAAGGGGGATTTCACACAATTGGAAAAAGAAAAATAACAGTGCAGAACAACATAGCAAACAGCAACAACAAAATTTTTTTAAAAACTTGTTAAAAAACAAACCTCTGGTACTTAATGTTTCTCAGGACTTAGAAATAGTGTTTTGAATAGGATACTTTGGGGAAACTGAAATAATTGAAACTTTATTCTTTAGACCTCTCAAATTCAGCTTCTAGAGATGGAACACCAACACTTAGCAGCAATAACTCTCCATTGTTTGTAAGTATCTTTAATGTCTTCTTTTCCATCAGTTCAAATGTTAATGTATAAATGTATCAAGGGCTTAACATAAATCTGAATTTTTATGGTAGGAATTTTTTTTAAGACTTCTGAAATATGGTTCTGGCATGGGAGAGAATTGTATAGTAGCTCAAAGCAGCAGTAGTTGCACATAGGGGGAAAAAAGCTTTCTAAAATTTACTAAGGTTGTTTTGTATCTGCTATCATAGCTACTTTTTCATTCTGAGGAAGTTGCTCTAAAATGTTTTAAGTGTGAAGTGTAAAATAACTAACTGAAGGGAGAGAAAATCTCCTCGATGGTCTTGATGCCAAATGTTATGAGTCCTGGAGAGCTGTCTTAGTACAGGAACAGAGCAGAAACTGTCTTGTACCTGACAATCCATCTGGTCTCTGTTCTGTAGTTGTGCTGTGTGTTTTGTGCAGATACTGGCCCTGCTAGCCAGTGACTGTGTGGAAGGGTGATGTAGAGCTTGCATTCTTATAGGCTGTGTTGTACTGGTAGTCTGGCAATTACTTCTGTTCTCCCTCTGCTTGGTTGGATCTTGTTATATGCTTGGTAGACTGAGTGTGTGGCTTTTATGAAATCCCCACGTCCACTTTTGAGATGTACTTAGGTTTGTACTTGTTTTTTTTCCATGCAATCTATTTTATGTTTTGAATAATAATTTCAGTAAACTAATGTTTTTTTATGTGGATAAATGAAGTGAGATGGCTCAAGTAAAATATGCTTTCTTCCAACAGATAAATGGCCCTAGTAGTTTGTTTGGGTCCGAAAATTACATGGGAATTTCAGGTCAAACTAGAAATGATTTTTCAAATGTTTTTAGCAGTGCAACTGCTAATGTTCCTGTATCTTCAGCACTTGTGGGACGAAACCCATTAGAAGGCACTCATGAGCTACGGCAGGCCTGCCAGTTGTGTTTTGTCAAAAAAGGTAAGGGGCAGTGGGTCTCAACTGGGTTGATTTAAAAAAATATATAATAAAAAGCTTATACTTAAGATACTATGAAATAAAACAAATGAAAACACTTCTGGCTTCTGAATAGTGTTCAGTTCTGACTTAGTCTTTGCAGATGTAGTGCAGCCTTGTTATTAAGGAACTGGTAGAATGTTTCGACAGCTTTCTTTCTTCTTTCTTCTTGTCTCTGTTTCTTGATTAAAGCCACCGCCAGTCACCACATGCTTTCCCCAAGCTGTAGGTCTGCTACGTAAGGTCATTCACATTCTGTATTCACTTTCCTCCCAATGCCCAGGGTACTGTGAAGAATGACACCTTTGCTCAAGACTAAAAAAACTTGCAATACCCTCTCTGATTGGCCATGGGGAATTGAACTGCAGTTCAAAGTACCTGGTAACCTTCACATCCCATCTGTTTTATTGTTTTTTTTCCAAACTAATTCTAAATCATAATCATGAGGCTTCCAAACCTTAGTAATAATTAACTCCACTGTGTTGACTTAAAGGATCTTAACCTGTACTGGGCTTTAATATAACTAATCTTCTAGGCTTGAGCTGTTGCTGTTAAAAAGAGCTGTATTCTAGAAGCAATAGCTTTTGTTAAGACTAATGTTAAAAAAAACAGCCATTGTGCTTCAAGTCACAGGTGTCAAAATTAAAGTACACCATAGTAATGGATCTTGTAGAGAATTGTAATGAGAAGTTTTGAGGATGGCTATCGCAGTTTTAAGAATTTTTTTTTTAGGTTTAAATTATTTTTACAGTAAAAATATATGAAGTGATTTCAAACATGCTAAGAGTGCAGGAGCTGTAGAACAGTGGAAGAAATGCTTAGTGTCTTCACTGTCTTGAATTCTTTATATCAGTACATCTATTTCTTCAGTTTCTTTGTATCTCTATCAAAGCCTTCAGGTATCTCCTGCTTATACAGCCTGAAATTACACTGTTTGGTCAACTTATCCAGGGAAAATGGGTCACACTCTTGTTTTCATAGTCCCTTAAATAGCAAATAGCAGAGTTCTCTGAGCATTGCTAGTCTTACTCCCTGATGTCTTTCCTTTAGATGTAATATAACCTTTACTTGAGTGTCATCCTAAAACCAGAGTTTAAACCTAGGTACACTTTTCCTTCCCGAATAACAAAGCTCTGGGACTGACATTTGTGTTTTGGACACATGTACTTCTTACCTAGTGTTTTGAGTCTGAACATAGTAGCTGTTTTAATATAATGAAAAATGAATGTTAAGTGGGCCATGTGCTGATCCTTGGTGTTCACCTGCATAGACTTCTTGTAAATCAGCAAATTAAGTTTTAAAGTAATGTTATGGAGAAGGATACTTTGGAATTTGACAAAAAGTAGTGATTTGTTGCTGCCCCATAGTACTTACAAGATTAAAAGTACTCCCTCCGTGCTTTTTATTGCCAAGACTGGTCATTTTGTAAGTATTTATTTTTTTCTGTTCTGCTCAATATGGCTGCTAATGACTTTTGGTTCTTCAGACCTGCAGGTGCAGTTAAGAATTCCATACACTGTGTTTGTATACTTTGCTTTTGGGTGTGTGTGCCAATCTGTGCATGGAGATTATGCTGCGGTTATGTGAATATAAGCAATTTTGTAATTGTTTCAGGTCCTAAATTACTGGATTATGCTTACCACCCTAATTTAGAACATAAATGTAAGAAGGATATTCTGATTGGTAGAATAAAAAATTCTGAAGATAAATCATGGAAAAAAATACGTCCAAGACCAACAAAAACACAGTATGTGGGACCATATTATATATGTAAAGGTATGTGTGTTATAGATAGTAAAATGTTAACGTTTGTGTTTAAATGTCTATTTGGTTTTTCACAGTGGAGTATTGAATGAGATTTTACTTGTTCATGGGAGATGGGGAAGGAAGTTACAAGGCTCTTTATATTTCCAAAGTCGTGAGGGGAGCTATATTTTGACAATTACTGTGAGTATTTAGAAAACATGAGCTATACTTCTGCTCCTCATCGTGAATCTGCATCACCTTGGGCCACCTTCATTTTCCTTCTTTTCCCATTGAGTTGTGTCTACAGTACAGATAACTAGGGACCAGCATAGAAGTAGGTCCCTTCTGATTTCTGACTTTGCCCCAGAAGTTTTGGTGTGCATACATGTCTCTGTTTGGCCAGCAGCACAAGTGATGGAGGACAGATATGCAGTGACTACAGCAGGTCTGTCAGTATGCACCCACCTTCTAATCACAAGTCAGTCTCTTTCAATAAAAACACACTCTGGACTCAGAGGGACATGCAGGACAACCATTTCAGCTTCTTGTAGGTTGGCAGAAGAGCTGGTCTGACTGTCATCCAGTCTTGGCAGATACCATTGCCTTCAATACAGTGTATTCTGAGTACTTAATATGCAAAATAACAGTAACAAGAAAGTATTCTTTTTGCAGTGTGGACTGCTTATGATTGAAGTAAGATGAGTGGGCTGTTAATTAACAGCTGTATCTGGTGGTATTTAAGCAAAGGTGTCCTTGGTTCTCAGCACTGTGGCCTTAGAATACAGAAAGATAGTTGGTGTTGAAAGTGTAAAACTCCTCGGTAAGGCTGACACACCGAGTCAGTCAGCGTGAGGTTCTGCTTCTGTCTGCTGGACTTCACAACTGAGGTACCTTAGCTGCTTAACTGGTAAAGGCTTTAAGATGAGCTTACAGTAAAAGTTATGTAAAGCAGTGTCACATTCAGTGTTACCATTTTAGATGTTGCTGCTGAAGAGGAATGCAGATATCCAGGGCACTGCACGTTCGCATACTGCCAAGAGGAGATAGACGTGTGGACACTGGAGCGCAAAGGCGCGTTCAGTCGGGAAGCTCTTTTTGGAGGAAATGGAAAGATCAACTTGACTGTGACTCGACTTCTTCAGGAACATCATGGATTCTTTATGTTTCTTTGTGAGGTGCTGCTTTATCTCTAATGATATAATAAAAAGTGTAATAGGTAATATAATTATCCTGTAAGAAATGCTTTTGCTCGTGATTAACGTGTGAATTTTGAAATGCTTTTCAGTAATAACCTGACTAGCTTTGAAGTAGAGACTTAAATATATTTGAATAAATACTCTGTAATTACTCGTTTTTGTATTCCAGAAATGTTTTGATCATAAGCCCAGAATAATAAGCAAAAGGAACAAGGATAATTCATCTTCTTGTTCTCACCCAGCTATGCATGACTTCGAAGATAACAAGTATGTCTGAAATAACCATCTCTTTACATTTCAAATTAAAAGCAAAGACTTCAGGGCATTTTTGAATATTGATTTTTCATTTCTTACTCGTTGATAATTTTTTTTCCTTGCTGGCTGTCGTGCTTTGACAGTGTGGCTAAGACAAACTTGCACCATGTGACTAAATTGTAAGTCAGCTATGTCTTTATCAACGTGTTCAGTATCAGTGGTGTCCATCCTCATGTTTGGATCCTTACTTCTTTGTGAGTTAACAGCTTGTCTATGTGATGAGCTGCATTCATATAATTATATGCATGGTCCTGAATTTATAGAGGATTTTGTAAGTATTTTCTTTCTTCAGCCTGGTTTGCTTATTCTGCTCTAGTTTTAACCTAGTTGGTTAAGTACAGGTTTACCTTAATTGCCTGAAATTAATTGCCTGAATTAGACTGTAGGTCTTAATAATTCATTCATACAAAGCAGTGTAACAGAAGTCCCTTTAATTATTCTTTGAAAGGTAAAAAGATTTCATAGCAGCATTAGTGGATTTTTGATACTGTGTACACTTAAGTTTTTATATGAACAAAATGGGAGGGTTTTAATTGCTTTATTCATGTTCCACTTCCCTACATTGAGGAAATACCACAGCTATAAGAGCATAGCTTTTATGGTGATGCATAAACTATTTCTTTAATGATGCTTTAAAAAAAGGATAAGTTCTTGTGTTTGTGATGAGAATAGAATGTGTACTTGAAATGAACACACAATACAGTGTGCTGCTTGGAAGCCAGTGATCCAGCTGGGTTGGATTCAGTGATGCTTTGCAGAAAGGGAAGCTCTTGATTTCACAAGAGCACTGATTTGTGATGTTGGTTTACTCAGACTGGAAGCAATAATTAGGTGCTACTTCTTTTTGGGAGCTGCTGGTTCCAGGTAAGTGTTACGAAGGCATTTGAGAAAGCTGTGATAACCGTGGGTTCTTTTACATTTTTTTGCCACATGTTGAAATCATTTAAGACGAATCTAAGAGTGACTCATCTTTAAACAGGTGCCTTGTCCACATTTTGCGAGAAACTATGGTGAAGTATTCCAAAATTCGCCCTTTTCAAGTTCGGTGTCAGCTTGACCTGTGCAGGCATGAGGTGCATTATGGCTGCTTAAGAGAGGATAAATGCTTTTATGCTCACAGTCTGGTAGAGCTTAAAGTCTGGATAATGCAAAAGGAAACAGGTATGTTTAACAAAGTGCTTGTCATGTTCTTCGTTTTATTCTGCTGCTTCTTCCTTGTCTCAGCTCCTGAAAGCAGCATCCTGGGAAAGGTGCACTGACTTCCAGTCCACTGAAACCTTTCGTGGTGGCGTGTTAGAGAAACGGTTGCATAAATGGGGCTCATTGTGTTGATAAGTTTACTGGCTGTTTAATATTAGAAAGACCTTAATAATAAAAACTGTCAGAACAGCTTATTATCATCTGATACTTCTTTTTATTGGAATAAAATCATAAATCTCACACAGTTATTAAATCCAAGTCAAACTGGTTTCTTCTTTTTTTTTTTTTAAACACAATTTAGAAGATCTTGATCAAATATCTTCTTCGTGGAGCCCTGGGTGGGGAAAAAAAACAAAACAGAAAAATGTATGCCATTGTTCCAGTCTGTCCCCACGTACAGGAACCTCATTTTCTCTGTAGTTAAACTTTTCACTTAGCTTCGTGTTGGTCTGGTACTCTTACGTAGTGAAGCAGACAATAAATGCTTGTAGGTGGGCACCTACAGTAGTCTAACTTCTCAGTAGTAGTAGTAGTAGTCTCAGTAGTCTAACTTCTTAGTCAGGTTTTCTGTTCTTGTTTACACAGAATGCCTAGTGTTTTTTTTTGTTTTGTTTTTGTTCTTGCTGGTTTTTGTTGGCTTCTTAGAAGATAACAGATTTCAGTACTTTTATTTCTAGCTGATGTCTTTTGAACTGTCTCTACTTACTGCCCTTCCTTGGTCATAAGTTCGAAACTGCTCATAATCTTTTTGTTTTCAAATGTAAAATAATCAATGAACTGTTGGCAGTAAAGAGCTTGTGGCCCAGCATAGTCACTTATTTGTTCTACTTTGCTCTGTATGACTGTACTGTACTTAAGTAGTTGTGTTGGATCACTGTGATGTGCAGAGTTAAAAAGAAGCCATGTGATGCAGCGGTGCTGGCATTTTTTTCCCTTTCTGCCTTCAGTTTATCTATTCTTGTAGCAGTGTGATAACATAAGATACCACACAGACGTGAAAATTTTGGGGTAAGAAAGCCAGGGAGAGTGAAAAGGTGACTCTTTCTGTGCAGATTTGCAGTCTCTCTCTCCTGAGCTGAACCTTTAAAGGTCTCTGTGTGAAAATAAAAGTTATTTTCTGTTCTTAACCACTGCCGCTACAGAGTTAAGCATAGCAAATACTTCCTCTGTAATTTCTATTTTGAAGTAAGGGTTGGGTTCTACAAGAAGCTTGCTTTGCCACAAAAGGATGTGTTTTATTTTTGGGAGGATGTGTTTGTGTTGCCCTCATGCTTTCCTGAAGTCAATTAAAGCTCTGGGTCTTGTTCTGATTCTGGTTCTCTGCTCTCAGAATGAAGCTGCTCTTCTGAGTGTAAGGTGTGGGAAGAAAACAAATCCTGCCCCAGGAAAGAAACGTTTTACCAACCCCTCAAATCCAAACAGATGTTAGACCCTATTTGTGTGGAGTTACAGTAATAACTGTTACAGTATTTGAGAACACTGTATAGCTCCAGTAGGAACCTTGGCCAAAATAGGTGTAAGAATGGCGTTCCTGAAACAAAGCTTAATTAACAGGGCTTGCTTAAGATCTTTTTAAAGAAGACAGAGACAACCTAGCTTCTGTCAGCTGGTACTGGAGATAGACCACAAAAAACTATATTAAAATGCAGGTTTTCTATTGAGTTTGTCAGAGGATATGTTTACAGAAATTGTTTACACAAATACTCAGAGATGCATCTTTCTGTATTTGAACAGTCTGTAACTTAAAAAACTTCACATTTGCTTTTTAATGTAATATTATGCACTGCATTTATGTTTTGGAGGTGAGATTCTTAGGTATGCTTGTATGCATATGTAGATGTGTAAATAAATGGTTGGGACTTGGGTAGCACAGCAGTTGGAGCATGTCTGAAGTTTTAGAGTAGTTGTAAGTGCTCACAAACTTTTTACTTCCTTTAAAGGTATTTCACATGATACTATTGTTCAAGAATCAAAGAAATATTGGCAAAACATGGAAGCTAATGCACATGGGTCACAGGTATTTGCCTTGAAACTAAATCTGTAGCAACTTGGATAATTCTTTTCTTTAGTCTGTGTATAACATAGTATATTTTAGAAATTGCTTACTTCTGATGCTCCCCAAAGAACTTTTACTGTACCCTTCCTTACTCCACTTATGCTTAAAATGCCTGCTTTTCTTCAACACAGTTCCTTTTTTGCTTTGCCTACTATGTCACAGGTGGAACAGGAAACAGGAAGCTGCCTTTGAAATGGTATTTAGGCTGCCATGGAGCAGTTAGTTATTTTTTCAATATGTTGGAATTTTCTGTGTTCAGTTTATACATCATATTATTACAGCTTCTGGGTGCATATGCCTAAATCAGAAATAAGTGAAGTGAAAATGCATTCTTTAAAAAATGTCTAGATTTGAAATTTCAGGCTAAACTATTACAAGGCATATAGTGTAACAACAGCTTATGGACACAGGTTGTCAACTTTTGTCGTAGGGGATAGTTCATAATTACATTTGGATCAATACATTTGGATATAAAATACCTTTTATTGTTGTGGGTTTTTTTTTTTTTTTACTTAAGATTCTTGGGAACCAAATGAAACATGGATCACTTAATTTGAAGATGAAGTTTGTTTGTGGTCAGTGCTGGAGAAACGGTCAAGTTAATGAGCCAGACAGAAACAAAAAGTACTGCAGTGCAAAAGCAAGACACCCGTAAGTAAGGCAGAGCAGCAAACATTTTGCCTTTCTGTCAGCTCTTTAAATCTCTTTTCAAAAAACTGTTACTTTGTTGAGGAAAGAGGTCATACAAGGAATTTAAGAAAGCATATTGAAGCGTAATGCTGTCTAGAAAAATTCAGTTAAATTCCAACTGGAAGGACGAAGGTTTTATGAATAAACATTCCGGGCTTTCCTGGTACTGCTTGATCTGCATAGCATGTCTTCTGTGAGCACTGCTTCTTCTCACTGAATGCACTGTTTTTATCTAGGTGGACCAAAGATCGCCGTGTGGTGCTCGTGATGTCGAACGAACGTAAGAAGTGGATGATCATTCGTCCTCTTCCTGCAAAGAAACAAGTGCCTCTGCAATTTGATGTACGTTAACCTAAAAATAACCCTTTGGGTTAAGGAAACTGGGTAACTAAAATACCAGAAACTGACCTGATTTCATCAGTTCTGCAGAAATTCCCAGGGGAGCTGGGAAATGTGCTAATAGCATTTCTCTGGAGTTCAGCCTCAACCTGTGAGATCAGTCCTTATCCGTTCCCAACACCCTCTCTCATTGGCAGAAGTTAATCACTTAAAAAGTGCTTTAACTAAATTCTAATTATCTGCAGTAAACATCTCAGAAATCTTTCTAACATCTGTGTGGTCTGATAATCTGACAGAAGGTTAAAAGCAGGCCTAGTGCTTGCATCTAATGGTTTACATTTTGAACTACAGTAATTTTATCAAACAGGCATGGTTTTACATTCCATGTGATGTAATTGTCTGAGGGGAGAACAGTTGATAAATTTTTTTTACTTTTGTTTTTTAACTCTAGTCACCATTTTTACTTTATATTCATGAAGAATATATTTTTGATTCATATTCTAGTTGTGCAATCATATTGCTTCAGGCAAGAAGTGTCAGTATGATGGAAACTGCTCATTTGCTCACAGTCCCGAGGAGAGAGAGATGTGGACATATATGAAGGAGAACAGCAGTAAGTAAAAAAGTAAAAATTAAAGTAATGCTGTAAATCTTAACTGTTCTGCTCTTCATTTTTGTTCCTTAGTAAGTTTTCAGTCCACTTCTGCTACCTTTTGTAGTAGGCCTTGCAGGCACTTATTTTATTTGAATGAGCCATGACTTAATATTCAAAAATAGTATTAAATGGAAGGAGCTGCATTAAATATTCATGACCTGAATTGTATTTTAATAATAGTTTGTGTTATATTTGTAAAGTGTCACCAGTAGCAAATTGGTGCATGGAGCACATTACCAAATTATCTTTACTTTGTGTGTCTGTTAGAAATATGTAACGTGTTCCTTTCCTCTGTATAGATAGAAATGGGTCTTGCTGAGTAGCTCTTGGTTCTTATCTCTAAACTGTGTAACTGTCTACACCATGTCCTCCTTTTTTTCTTCTTAAAATAGGTAGAGACTGAATTATGCTTGCAACTCAGTCATATATTTAGTGTTCTCAGACTTCTGCCTTAATTGCTAATTACTTATTTTAGCTTCTGCTCTCATTAGTTCAAGACTTGGAGCAGTTGTATGACATATGGCTAAAAAGTCAAAAACCAGAAAAAGGAGATGATACATCTGCTCAGGCAAACAAAGAAAATGGGAAGCAAATTCACATGCCAACTGACTATGCTGAAGTAACAGTAAGTAATCAGAGGTGTAATTCTGAAGTCACACTTTGGTTTTATCTCCCCAGTCAGTAATGTGCTGTTGTCCTTACTGTCCTTTTAGCTCATAGCTAGCTGTGTTAAATGCACAATTTAACTGAGACTGTAAAGCAGTTCTTCTGAATCCTCTGAAGCCAGTGGAAATCATAAACCTTAGGTGTTGTTTAAATAACTGTATCCAAGCTAAGCAACAATTTTCAGGCTGACTTAAAAACAAAAAAAAACAAGCATTTTAAATGTATTAGGAACAATTATGTGCTGCTAAAATTGGATTCTCAGTGTTTTGTTTTCAAACTCCCTGTTAAACAGGTGGATTTCCACTGTTGGATGTGTGGGAAGAACTGTAATAGTGAGAAACAATGGCAGGGTCACATTTCTTCTGAAAAGCATAAGGAGAAGGTTTTCCACACAGAAGATGATCAGAACTGCTGGCAGTATCGCTTTCCAACCGGATGTTTTAGCATTTGTGATAGGTACGTGCTTTCTAAGATTTGTGTTTTGTAAACTGAAAAATTCCACTTATAGTATACATAATAAGTGTTAACACACGACGTGCCAGTATTTCTTTCCTTGCGTGCATCTTCCCACAAGAAGGTAAGTAATTAATGGCATTTGAGCATGTGCTGTTAGAAGCTGGAGAGGTTCCTCGTTGTGGAAGCTGATGAATTGCACGTGTGGCCTTTGTGAAGGGCCACAACTTTACAGCAGCAGGGCAAAAACTTTTCTAAAAAATACTGTTACTAAGCATACTTAGACATCTGCCTTCCATTACCTGTGGAACACAAGAACAGTTTCATGTTGGACGGTGTAGGCAAGTGCAGACTTTATTGGCACATCCTGCTGGTTTTTCCCAGCGTTGGTTGTTCATTCTGCTGCCACCTTTAATCCTTTAATGCAGTCTGATTACCTGACTGCAGTAGCTTTTGGGAAGCCTGTGGCATTTCTTTGCACTGTTGCAGTTTTGTTGCAAGGCTAAAAACTTTGAAGTCGGAGTTGTGGTGTTCAAAGTTCATTTTGCTGACTCGTAAACCTTTTCCATTTGGTATCACATTAAAGATTTTGAATGTTTCAGAGATCTTGAGACTGCATAGCACACAAAGCAAGTTAGTTGGTGTGTGCAGGCTTTGTGTGGTGGTTTGTGCCCTGTTTACTGTTTTTTAGTAACATTCTGAATTTGATGTTTTAAATGCTAACAGAGCTCAGCTACACAATGTAAAGTGAATATTGACTGCCATGTTTACCAAAGAAAAAATACTGTAATAAAATGAATTCCTGAGTCATGCTGATTCAGTTAGCAAATTCAGTTAGCAAAAGAAAATGGATGGGATTTTTAAAACAAAGTTGTTGTGTAGCTTAATGAACTAAATGTGAAGGTCAAATGATCAGTTATGTTAACATCTTAAGGAAATGAAAGATGTTGAATATTAAATGACTCAGTAAGGTATCAACAGAAAGAAAAGTCGTCTCTTCCCCTCCACAAACACTTGACAGCTACGAAAGAAGAGTATAATCAAATGCTAAGCAGTTAGTATCATCCTATTAAAAATGAAGTATTCTTCCAGTTGTTTTTATGTCTGTAAGAAATATCTAGGTGTTTTCAGATGCAATAGAAACAGTTGTCCTTGTAGTGCTACAAAAACACTGCTTGAAATGTGTCTTAACAGATATATGGCTGGTACTTGCACTGAGGGAAACAACTGTAAATTTGCCCATGGAAATGCTGAACTCCATGAGTGGGAAGAACGAAGACAAGTTTTAAGAATGAAGCTCAGCAAAGCAAGGAAAGACCACTTGATTGCTCCCAGTGATAATGACTTTGGAAAATATAGTTTTTTGTTTAAAGGTTTAGACTAATACTGAGATGACATACGTGTTACCAGCTGGAAGCTTAAACCAGACAAATTGACAATAATCAAAAGCATGTGACAGAAAAGCTGCAGGTTTTCTGCTTTTATTGGCATATATTGTTCCTCCTGAACAGCAAAATGTAGTAGATTTAGGGGAATTGAGTGGACCTGTCTATGCTCTCATGAAACAGAGTGGTGAATAACAAAATCTGAAGTGTTATGTGCTTACTCACCTCCTGTTGGACGGAAAGTTAGGGAATAGAAGGGGGAGAGAGGTTGTAATGTGTAGGAAGCCCCCTAGTGTCAGTCCTTCAGCTGAAAAACTGAACGGTATCAAGGTATTGCAAAGCAGAGTGTTACGGGCTAAGGAAATGATGGATGAATGTTCTTCAGATCTTTTAATGGAGACGATTTGTTTAAAACAAAGTTTGCTACTTATCTATATGTAGGTTGCTAAAAAGGATTTTCTTATTAAAGATTTTAAACAAAATAACCATTTAACTACCGTATATGTTGAATGGGTATTTTTTCTCTATTTGTATGTTTCAATATAATTTACTGAAAAAGGATCTTGGAGGAAAAGCGTATTAATTTTTGAAAATGAAGTAGTTAAAATTGTTTCTTGGTCTTTGCTGTTTAAATGATGATTTTGAAAGATTACACTTGTATGTCAGTATTGTGTATCATTGTATGGACTAATGTTGCCTGTAATAAAGAGAACTTTACACGAAGCTGTTTCTGCATGTAGCCTGTCAGGACTGAGGTCTTGTGAAAACAACTGATGGTTTCTTTGCCTGTTAGCAAAAGCTCAAGCACCTGTTGCTGAAATCTAGGTTAGTTTGTGTCTCAGCTGCTTGCTTTATTGTCATCAACTCCTTGGAATCATCTCATCACTGAACGAACAAAAATGGCCCACGTGCTTGCAAAGTGAGAAGAGCTGTGTGGTGCAGGATGCAGACAGGCACCGCCATCCCACCTGGGAGCGGAGCCCTCAGCTCTGACCTCACGGTCCTGTTTATCCTGAGCTCCTGTTATTTCCTTTTGGCTTATGGCAGATCTGCATCAGCTTCAGTTTTGTGTCGATTCAGTTTTGTGCTTAAGCAAGCTTCTTTCAGTCACTCACAAGGAATTGCTAGATTTGCTTTTTTTCNGGCTGCCCGGCCCGGGGCGGGGGCGCTCTCCCCTGGCGCGGCCCCTCGCGCCACTCTAGCCGCGATTCTCCCCGCGCTCTATGGTCGGGCGCTGCGAGGCGGCGCGCGGAGCCGTCCCTATGGCGACCGCGGGGTCCGGAGCCGTGGGGGGACGGGNCCACGCCGCGGGCCTTCACCGCCCGCGCCGCAGAGAGCGGCTCTTTCCTCCCCTCCGAGCGCCGAGGCCTCGGGCGCTGCCTGCGGCCGAAAGGACGGGGGGGGGCGGGGAGCGGCGCGGCGGGNCTTATGGCAGATCTGCATCAGCTTCAGTTTTGTGTCGATTCAGTTTTGTGCTTAAGCAAGCTTCTTTCAGTCACTCACAAGGAATTGCTAGATTTGCTTTTTTTTCCCCTTTTACCTCTCCCTCCTCTCGAGCATTTTCAGTCACCTTTCTTGGCTTACATAATCGGAAGAGCGTTAGGAATGACTTCAGTATCCTGAAGGCCGCGTGCTGTGTACGTGGAGGCGGTTGAGGGCGGTGCTCCGCGGACGCTGTTATTTCTGTGATAAATCCTGACTGTATCGTGTGCCTTTCGGAATTGTGCTCTCGGCTTTACGCTTTCGTTGTTCGATGTTAAGTGCTCTGTAAATTTCTGGAAGTCGTTCTAGACAAAAACTAAACATGAAACCCTTGTTCAGTACGGCGGCGTGAGCTCTCCGATTGCTGCACTGGGGGGGATCGCTGCGGGCCGGGGCCGTTCGGAGCCGCTCCCGTCGCCCGGGGCTGCAGCGGCCCGGCCCGCTCCCGGCCGCCCCTGCGCCGGCTCGGCTCGGCTCGGCTCGGCCCGGCTCGGATCGGCCCGGCTCGGCTGCG
>VXAB01007731.1:29679-51926 GCA_013399175.1 Odontophorus gujanensis
AGAGGGGACGGGGGGGGGCGGGGAGCGGCGCGGCGGGTCCTGCTCGCCTTAGGCCGTCCCGCGCTGCTGGAACAACGTCCGCGTTTGGGGCGCGGCGGGACCCGGGGGCTTCCGGCGCTTCTCCGTGCGGTGTGAGCGCTCGGATCGCTGAGGGGGCACCGCAGGGCCCGGGGAGCGGGATGCTGCTGGGGCTGGGGCCGCTTTGTCGCCTGGCGGCTCTCTAATAATTGGCTTTTGTGGGATTTTTTCCTGCTCGAGGGCAACCGTGCAGTTCCTGGCTCGTTCCTGTCACGGTGTGTCCTCTGTTGAGCCGTTTTCTTGCAGTTTAGAGACAGTTTTGTATCCCCTTTTTTAGTCTTGTAACGCTCCGTACAGCTGTGTGCCACCCACCCAACTGTGGGAGGCCTGGGCCCGGGGCTGTGCTTGTGGGGGTGGGCAGCTGAGCGTGTTGGAGGGGAGCGGTGTGATGGGGACTCAGTGCCTGGGGGAGCAGGGTGTGCTGGCAAGGACCAGGGCTACGTAGCACACACTGCTTTTGGGGCCGTCATCCTTTTTTGGGTGCTAGAATTAACAAACTGTGAAGATGAGGAACAAGTCCGTATGGTAGACGTTCTGGATCTGGAGTGAGAACTGTTCCATGGGAATTCAGAATTCCCACAGTTTCCAGAAAGGGCTGAACTGCCTCGTTCTGGAGTGTTGGAGTGCTGGTGTGGCAGAAAGCATTTCCTGAGCATTCCGTTTCTGTTCTTGGTGTTACTGCTCAAAGCCATTTCCATTAAGGGACTCAATCAGTTGTAATCCCATACCGGATAGTCTTTAAGGCAAGACCCCTTTTTTTGGCATCTTCTGAAAGGAAACGTGCTGGACGAGGTCTGTGGTCCCAGCTCTAATCACTGATGTTGCTAAAATAAACTAGTACACATTCACCCGGTGCTGAAAGTCATGGTAAAACAGTTAGCTTTTCATAATGGAGTATAAAATAATGGAAGTGTAGAGCACCTTACAGCAGTGTGTAAGACACAGTAATGGTGTCTGTTTGTATTAGTGTCACAAGGCTGTCTGACCAGCATCTGTTCTCTTATCAGGGTGCTGTTACCTAAAGTGCAAGTGTTAAAAGAGGATGAGGCCAGGGAAGGAATCCAAAGAAATCACTCTTCCTGGTAATTCTGTGCTCTGCAGCACTCAGCAATAAGAGTGTGAGCTAACATACCCACAGATGTGGTGCATGTTGTGACAACGTGACTTTCTGAAATTGTTAAAAAGAGTGCTCCTTGGACTTTTATGGTTTTTCTTGAAACTAATTCAGATCATTTAAGTTGTGTCCATTTGCATCAGTTCTTAGTTTAACTGTCACTGCATGGCATTTGCTGGCCCTCTTTAACTGCTGCACAGTCTCACTCGGCCCTCTTGATTTCCTTCCTGCAGCCGAGCAAAAGATGTAACCATGCCTGCGAAGCTCCCGGTGAATTTTTTCTCCACGAGATCTCCTGTCATTGATCTCTTTCGGGGGCAGTTGGACTATGCAGATCACCTTCGGCAGGACTCAGAGATTGCGTTGTATTTCTTCTACGCGCCGTGGTGCGGCCAGTCGGTCGCAGTCAGAGAAGAGATAGAACGTGTGGCCAACAGATTGTCAGACCAGGTAACTGCAGAAGGTAGTCTTACACGACACCTGGTAGATCTTGAATCTCCAAAGGGAGGCTGGTTCCTGTGGGAGCCAGGAAGACCTGGACAGCTGTATCTTACAGTAACTCAGCCAGTCTTTAATTGTGCATGCAGAGCGTTAGAATGAATGCAGCAAAGCTGTGGTGCCTGCTCATCTGTGTGTTATGTGTGCTCCTGGATGGGGCGCTCTGCAGCTTCCATCTGGTGAAGTGTTTCTGGTGTGCTTTATTTATTGGTGTGCTTTCCATGAGAAACTGGAGGGAGTTTGCTTCCAGTGCCGGGATTTAGATTAGAAAGCTTGAAAACCTGAAAGAAAAGTTACCACAAATTATTCCTGTGCAAAGAAGTAATAACAAAAAGCTTTGAAACAAAAACAAAATGGGAGGGGGGGAGAAAAGAAATTGATAGAATTAAGAGGTGCAGATATGAAATAACTGCTTTGAAAAGGTGTTAAAAATAACAGGTGGAATGTACTGGGGGAAAAAGCCGAACTAGATAAGGAAGGTTACAGTGATGTACTTTGTTGCTAGCTGTGAACTTCTGTCTGCTTTGCAGGTGCTGTTTATTGCCATTAATTGCTGGTGGAACCAGGGGAAATGCAGGAAGCAGAAGCATTTCTTTTATTTTCCTGTGATACACTTATACCACCAGAGGTAAGAGCTTCATATTTAGAGTCTGTTTCTCTTGTTGGCACTTTGCAAAACAGAAGTATGGTATGTAGGTTGCCCCGAAATAAATGCCTCCTATTTATTTCCATGAAAGCTGTAGCAGATACAAAGAACACAACAGCACTGTTCAGTAGAGCCAATTCTCAGCTACAAAACACTGTTTTCACCTGTCTCTAACATCATCAACCAATGTAATAAAAATAGGAGGCATTACTTTTGGAGCAGCCCTCACGTAAAATGATGCATTTTCAAAGTATTGTGTCTACAGTTCAAATAAACAGCTGAAGAGGAGGAGATTCTGGGTGAAGCTCATAATGTATGCTGCTGAGGTACTGAGGAGAGCCATGCCTGTCAGTTAAATGATGTGCTGCTCAGGTTTTCATCCTTAAGGAGAATCTGTATTGCACGTTCATCTCCTGGAAGTTCTCTCTCCAATGAAATGCAGATTATTCAGATTCATGTTTTTGTGTCAGTTTCCCCTTTGCTCTGCAGGTGGATTGTATTCTCAGGTCCCAGTTTTTGGCAACAGTCATGTGTTCAGGAATGAAATCTAGGCACATGTTGAAATGGAGCTGTGTAGTGAAGTGGTGCTGCTAAATTTGAGTTGTGCGCTCACTTTTTATGCCCCAGATGTTTGAGTAACATTGCACAGTGTTGTACAGTCTCACTTTTATCTTTTTAGTATTTGTACATATGCATTCTTTTTGTGTGGAGCAGAAAGTAATGCCTTTCCAGCACTGGGTACAGCAGAGCTGGGTGCAGTGTAGGCTCTCACTGACATTTTTGCAGCTCTCCCAATTGCAGAGGCAGATGTACTCGGTTGGGGATTTGTGCTGAGGAAGAACAATCCTAATCCGTGTCAGCTGAACTTTGAATGGTACTGACATAATTCAAACTGTAATAAAAGCAAACAAACAAAAAAAACCCAACAAATACATTTGTGCAGAATCTTACTAGGATGTGCACTGAGTTAGAATTATTTTGTCTTGAAATAGCAGCACATTCGATGAATGCATTTGGGTTTTGTCAGTAACTGACTACTGTAACTTTAAACAGAGTTGCAGCAAAATGAGATGTAGATTCACACCGATAACCTCACAAAGCCCCCAGAGGGCAATAACCCTCCTCATGCCTGAGATCTTAACTCTTAGGCTGGGTGCAGTGCACATGACAGGAAGCTGTATGTGTTGCTGTTAAGGCAAAGACTAGTAATATACTGCTGTAGGATATGGATAATCCTGTAAGCCCTAGAACACCATTCCAGAACATTTGCATGTAGATATCTCACTGCAAACTTGAATGGTTTTTGTTTAAATTTTTTTTTGAGCACGTGTATGTATAAGCTGTGGTACAGAATGCATCACATTACATTCTTCAGTGGACTGATGGAAGTGGACTCATCTTTGTGCTCTTGTTTATTTTATTTCATTTTAGACTCTTGATGCCTTGTCCAAACTAACAATAATGTATGAGATGAAGGATTTAAAAGAGCAGTGGCTAACAGGGAGAGGGAGGCCACTGTCCTCCTCTGCTCTGCCCTTGTGAGGCCTCACCTGGAGCACTGCACCCAGGCCTGGGGCCCCGCTCAGGAGGGATGCAGAGCTGTTGGGGTGGGTCCAGAGGAGGGGATGGAGATGCTCAGAGGGACAGAGCACCTCTGCAGTGAGGAAAGGTTGCGGGAGCTAGGCTTGTTTAGCTTGGAGAAGGGAAGGCTGCAGGGAGACCTCATTGCAGCCTTCCAGTATGTGGAGGGAGCTTACAAGCAGGAGGGAGACCAACACTTTTTACATGGTCTGATAGCGTTAGAATTAGGGGGGTGATGCCTTTAAACTAAAAGAGGGGAGATTTAGGTTAGATGTTAGGAGGAAATCCTTTACCCAGAGGGCAGTGAGGCCATGGCACAGGTGACCCATCACTGGAGGCATTCAGGGCCAGGCTGGATGAGATCCTGGGCCACCTATCTGATGTGGGGCAGCCCTGCCTGCAGCAAGGGGGTTGAGCTAGATGATCTTCAAGGTCCCCTCCAACCTCAGCCGTTCTGTGATCTCAGGGGGTGAAGGAGGAGGTGTGGCAGCCACGGCCCCGCTCTGCTCTCACACTGGGTGCTGCTGGTTGTCAGTACCACACGGAGGAGCTGCAGGGTCCTGCAGACTGAAAGCAGCAGCTGCCTGAGTTGGTCCCTGTTTTACTGAATGATACTTGGAAATGTTCACATCAAGAACTCTTGCACCTTTTCAGTCTAAAGATTTAAAAATGAAAAGAAAGGTAAAATAGAAGCAGTCTTTCAGATCTTTACTGTGTAGTGTACTTCAGGTAGAAAAAGCAGAAATATGTGGATGGGAATATTCAATTAATTCCTGGCTTTTACCACCTTTGTTAATGGAACTCAGGAGTGGTCTCCACCTCTGTCCCCACACATCACATGTGCACACTGTCGCTGTGATTTCCGTCCGTGAACGCGGCTCTGCTGGCACCGCGGGCACTGGGTGCACAGAGCAGTCCCAGGAGCTGGGCTTGCTGTCTGTACAACTCCACCTCTGCCACCTCCAGCAGGGACTCTACTGTGAATTTCAGTCTTAATGTTCTATTATTTTTTTTGGTACTAGTTTTGGACCAATTGAATACAAAGGCCCAATGAGTGCTGTTTATATTGAAAAGTTTGTTCGCCGGGTGATGACACCACTTCTCTACATCTCGTCTCGATCAAAATTACTAGATTTCCTCTCAAATTATGAGGTACTTGTCTCTCTTCTCTAGCTTTACTGCTGTGGTTCAGAAAGAGTTTTGTTTCGCAGTTAAATTTGATCTGCTCCCAAGTGCTCATTGCTCTCCAGAGTCTTGAAATCAGTGCCCTATATATGTGCTTAAGCCATAAATACATGAAATGACACGTTCATAACGCTGGTTCCCTGTGCAGTGACTGTTAGGATTTAACAATGCCATTAATTTGCAGTACTTTAGAGTCAAGAATCAGAGTTGTTGCCTTGTGGGGGAAAAAAAGAAACGTGAACCGGAAAGGCAGAAGAAATCTTTTCCCGCAAATCTTGCAGCATCTTAGAAATATGTAATAATTGTTGTAGTTTTAAAGGAATATTAAATCTTTCTACTAAGGTAAATGCTAAGCAAAAGCAAATGTGTAATCAGTTGAAATAAGTAATGGCTCCTAACCTCTCTGTATGCTGTTCCTTCGTGATCTTCGCCCACCGGTGCACTGCTGCTTATTTTCAGTCCTGCGTGCTCAGAGGTGCTGAGGATGGGAGCAGTTCTGGTGGGTTAACCACTTCCGAGTGGACAAAGTGCACTGAAGTCAGAACTGTTCCTAATCCCTTTGTAACTGTTGACTTCTGTAGCACATGATGGAAAATGCCATCGTTTCCTGCACTCCCAGTTCCTGGAGGTCAGCCCTGTGTGGAGAGCTGCAGCATGGGCAGAGCACGCGGCACTGAGCAGAACTAAGCAGCTCCTCCTTAGTGGAGCTGCAGGACAGGGTGCCACAGGACCAAGTGTCTCCTCCTCAGTGTAGCTGCAGGACGGGGCACAGTGTGCCCTGCACTGAAGGCAGCAGCTCGGGCAGCTCCTGGTGCAGGTGCTGTGCTGGGCTCATCGTTCAGAGCTCCCCACGCATTCAGGTCCCTGGCACTGTAAGCAGGGGCTGGGAGGCAGGAATAGTGAGCTCTGTGCCTGTCTGTGGTGCAGATACTTTCTGTGGTTAAAAGCAATTCTGTCATCCTTTCTCTGCTTCAATTTTACCGCTTTAAAACTTCATTGTTGTTCTGCTCACCTCCTTGGAAGACAGCAGTGCTTGGGCTCTGGGAGGGCTATGGCACCGGGGCATGCAGGCACTGCCAGCAGCACTGCTCATGACCTACAGCTGAGACTGCGTTTTCTGATGGTGTTCTTTATATATTTGTGAAGTGACAGTAATGCAAAATTAAAATAGGATAAGAATTAAATTTGTTTCTTGAAAACAGGAAAACAATGTAAAATGTATGGGAAGTTCTGAGTGGCTTCAGGAGAGCGATTTGCAGTTCTGCTGTAGCTACAAGGAGGTGGAAATTGGTGCTGAGCTCCTCTTAACAAACTTGTGTTCTGAGATTGGGAACTTCTTATCTATACTGAGATCTCCCTTACACGAGTTGAATCTCTCTTCTGCTGGGCAGCCTCTGTGTTGGTCCAGCTCTCAGAGCTGCTCAGGTTCCCTTACGATACCTGGATAGTTGGCAGAACAGCAGGACAATTTGCATGGTTCTCAAGGAGGAATATAGATTTTGGCTCTTTCCTCTCATGTACCTGCCCCTGGCCACAAGGAGGAAGTATTAACTATTGTCAGATGATCACAGAAAGGACATTGTTCAGAGAAGTTACATATCAGGCACAGAGCACGAGGTGCATACATAAAGTGTGCTTCCTGCTAAACCCACCTGATTTTCTTATTACTGAAACCCTCTATAAAATCACTCCTGGTAGCACCTTATTCTTCAGGCAGTGCTGTAGCCAGAGCTTGTGTGTGTCACAGCAGTCAGGGCCTGGTGTGCAGTGGCTTTGGGATGCTTTCTGGGTCTGTCCTTTGGCTTCTTGTCGCTTCCCGCTGTCACTTTTGACTTTTCGCCATTTACTGTTTGGTACCATCAGTTTGCTTCATACTCTGATGGTGTTAAGAATGGTCCCATGAGATGGGGAGCTGTGTGACAGGCACTGTGTCTCCTCGTTGGGTTTACTTGGATGCTTTGTAAGGGGCTGCTTTGTTGTTACTGTCTTAATTTGGTGTTAGGAAGGAAAAGTGAAGAAAAGTAATTGCTATCTTTTTTTTGTAACCGTTTTCCTTCCTTGAAGAATGAATGCTATTACATCTCTGAATATTTTCACTTCTTTATTTATATTTTTGTTTTCTTCTTGACAGTTTATTGGAGAAATATGAGTAATTGCTATACCTCATTTCTATTGTTGGTAATTTTATTGGGATATTTCATAAGTACTTGTTATGAAGAAGGGCCCTGTGGGTGGTGTTCAGTGCCAGGCAGGGTAACTCCTGCCTGAGGGAGCAGGTCACTGGTCAGGATGGGGAACCATTTTATCAGTGAAACATTCCAAGACACTTTTACTAATATCAGTATAATCATATATTCATGTTTGAAAACAAGATTATTTTTTGTAATACATAAAACTGAAATAATTAAAGCATTCTGTGAAATAGCAATGGAAAGTATTTGGTTGGGAGGTGTTTGCCACAGCCAGGGGTGAGCAGTGAGTCCGGGATCTTCTGTCCTGCAGCAATCCCTGTGCTGCTGTGTGCAGTCAGTGCTCTTCCTGTATGCACTGGTGGGACTGGGAAACAGCCCAGAATAACCAAATTCCACCACTTACTCCGTCCTGAAGGTCTGCTAAACTGATTGGAACGGGGAGAAAATAAACAGTGATTAATTATGATTTTTTTAATGGATTATATCCTGTGAAATCTAAAATGAAAGCGTTGATGACGTTTTGGAGCAGGAGCCCATGGGCTGCTGGGCTGTCTGCCCTGCACTCCCTGCTGCCTTCATGGCTGAGGTTGGTGCTATGCTGGGGGTCTTTCACATTCTAAATCATCTGATCAACAATTGAAGATCTTGTCTTTATGTTTTTATCTTTGTTCTCGTGCAGCTGAGCTTGCACTGACTCCTCAGTGACACAGTGAAAGGAGCAGTGCCTGCTCTCTTTGGTGTGGGGTGCTGTGTTGACTCAGCGTTCCAGCGTCGGCTCAGAATGTGTGGACACACACACACACTGTTGCTAATTATGTGCAGTGTAGTAAATGCAGAATGTGGTTTATAGGCTGAAAAATTATACTAGATATTCTCGTTCTGAAGAAGTCTTAACAACAGTTATGGTTTTCATTGTAGAGTTGGAAGTGACTGATAATTTCAAAGCAAATATTAATTTTTAGAGAACTTTAGTAGGCAACGTGGGCAGCGGGCAGCTTGAAACTCATGCCTCTGCAGTCCTGAAAGCTCCCTTGTGTTCCATGTAGCTCTCGAATAACAGCTTTAGAACTGATTTCCAACCAGGCTTTTAGTATTAATTCTTTTCTGACAGTATGAAGTGACTGTTCTTCAGTAAACATTGTTTTGTTGTCTTTTTAAAATGGTACATTTTAGTGTAGGCAAACAACTTTCATCTCCTGTGTACTTGAAAATCACTTAGCTAACTCTGATTCTTGCTCTTTCAGCCTGGAGTTGTAGGATATTTTGAGTTCAACGCTTCACCGCAGCCTCCTGGTTATTTAACCTTCTTTGCATCAGCTTTACATTCATTGAAGAAAGGTAAAAGCTTCGTCTTCAAAATGTAAGGGGTCTGTGGACAGCATCCGTGTACAGACTTCAGTAATCCTTGGCAATATTTTTTAGCTGGAAAGTGAATCCCTTCTGAGTGTTTATTAATGTTCATGTAATTATGAAACCATTTTATTACTGTGTGAGGTTTCCTTACATAAAAGGTTTGTGGTATGTTTTGTGGTCGGCCATGGTGGAATCAGAGTACAGGGCAGGCTGCTCTCCAGAGACACACGGAGGTGTGCTTTCCTAAATCCCCTCAAGCGTAGGTGCACAGCATCCGTAGCTTCAGTCACTGTGTTGAACTCCAGAGTGTCTTCTAAAAATAAGATCTATATTCTTCTAAGGCTTTCAGGAGAGAAGTTGAGGCACAGAACCCTATTTTAAAGCTGACAATTTGCCCTTTAAGATTACGTGGGAGCAGTACGCTTCGGAGTGGTCACAGATAAACGCGTGGCGGAGGAGATCTCGTTGGTGCGTTCGGGCAGCGTGTATTTGCACAGACACATCAACACGTCTCTTGTGAGTACTTACTGGTGTGCTGGTAACTGGGAGTGTGTGGAGTCTGAAACTGAGTTGCAGTGCACACACATAACGTCACATGGGCAAACAGATAATAAAGGTGTGTACACAGACAGTACAGGAAGTGTTTAAGAACTGTATTTTTGTACAGTAACACACATTTTCTTTCTGCTTGTTAGCAGCTGCTCTAAATGACTTTACCTTTAAACAGTGTCTAGACCAGGAGGGTGGTACGGCCTCAGCAGAAGTGTCAAACTCACTTCCTTTACTGGTTTTGGCAAGAGTCAAGGGGATACACTTGTGCTTGTTGGGTTTTTTTCCTTACACTTGTAGGGAAGTAAGCGCCAGAGCGCAGCAGTGTGAACTTGCACTAGCACAGCCTGAAGTACGTTGAGTTGTAGCTTATCCATCTGTGACAGAAATAAAATCATTTTCTTGACTGTGTATAATATCTGTATTGATCAGAAACATATTTTAGAAACTTTAATACATGGACTTTGAGTGTATGAAGGTACATATATACGTCAGCCCAGCTCCTGTCTTACTGCTGATGAAGTTTATGAAAATGGGGTTTCAGTTCACAGTGTATTAGCATTCTGTAGTAGATTGACTTAAACCTTCAGAAACCCTTAAGATCATTTTAACAATTTGGGAAAGTCTTTGTAATAATATGGGAAATTGTCTCCTTCAAAGCAAAACCCCAAAGGCCCACGCATCTCATAAATGATCATGCAGAGACTTTCTCCATAAAGTTCCTACTTCATCCAGTGGGCAGGAGTTAGAAAGCTAACTGACCATGGGTAAGGGTGAGAGATTTTGTGGGACAGGCAGCAGGAGATGTGAAAACTTGTATGTAGACTTAAAGGTATGATGTAACACAGATTAAAAGAACTATTTATATTAATTTAATTGAAAAATTATCAGAACTTTAAACCTGTGTTTTAGTAAATGAGAGCAGACAATTATTGTTTCCCTTCTCAAGATCTATCCACATGACATCATGAACTATACAGCTGAGAATGTTTGTAAGTGGGCTCTAGAAAATCGAGAGCTGCTCATACGCTGGCTGAGACCACACGGTGGAAAAAGCCTTCTCCTGAACAACGAGCTGAAGAAGGGGCCAGCACTTCTTGTGTTTATACCTTACAATCCCTTAGCAGAGATTCAGCCTCTTCTAGACGAAGTAAGTGAAGTAGCTTCATGTGATAGGTGAGATGGAAGGGAAAATCTGCTCCTTTCTTTTCCCTTCTTGCATGTTCTGTTATGTATCTGTTCTTTACATGTGCCTTTTTGCTGCATGTTTCCCCTTCTGTATGGAAAAACAAATTGTTTACTCAGCACAGGAACACGAGCCCTGAACGAGTGCCAGGCTTCCCCCACAGGGAGTCACATCAGTGTGTGCAGGGTATGCTGCAGGGTTACAGCTGTATGCCATGGCTGGAGATGTGCAGGGTACACCTGCAGGGTTACAGCTGTATGCCATGGCTGGAGGGCACTGGCATCACGTCTGTGCTGTTAGCCATGGTTGCAGGTTTTGCTGTTGTGTGGAGCAGGAAGAATCTCTTTTCATTTGGGGATGCTTTTATTTTCTCCTCATATTGGAAAACAGGAAATTCGGGAGCCAGTACTCATTAGTGTATTGCATAGTGGGATAATACAGTGTTACTGAACTGTGATAAATAAGATACAAAAGAGGACCTTGAGATCAATGTCATCATGGAATGAGAGTGTTTTAAAGTGTATTTTTGTAGTTCTGTGCATTTAATTCCTATAGAGATACTGAACTTTGTTACAAAGTCAGAGCTCCCTGTAGTTCTTTCCTACGAATGTAGAAGAGTGATAAATTTTGTTTCTGAAATTCCATCAAAAGTTGCACAGGTTATTAAACCTGCAACAGATAACTGCTTTTGTGTGAACTGTGTGCAGTTAATCTTGGTTTGCTTTTTTCTTTTCCTTGTAGATTACCAGAGTGGCCTTGGAATACCACAGCTGTAACAGAAGCCAGGCAGCTGAACCAGAGCTTCAGCACATAGGGAGCAGCGATTCACCAGCTTCCGATTCCTCTGATCCAGATGCACATATGAAATTGGCAGAAACCTTCTTGATAACCAAGTACCCATGCTGTAACACAGTGGTGCTTCCGCAGTGGCACTCAATATCCAGAACTCACAACGTCTGTGAGCTTTGCATTAACCAGACACTTGGTGTCAAACCAGATAAAGTCAATGTGCCACATTGTAATTTCTATGAGATAGAAACAGCTTTGGACTCTTTCTACCTCCAGGAACACACCTTTTTTCAAGTTGTATCTAATAGCATTGAGTGCAGCAATTTCTTAAGTTTCTATAGTCCCTTTAGCTATTACACTGCATGTTGCAGAACGGTCGAGAGACATTTTTTAAGTTTCATTAGTTCTGAGAAGACCATCTTTCAGACCCCTAAAGTAGCATTTTCTTCCCATGGGAAGAAAGATAATGCTGACATCCAGAATTCTGTTCCTCATATTGAGGATAGGAACTGCTTTATTCCTGACCTTCATATTAGTGGCACTAACATTACTGGTCTGAGCTGCAGGACCAACAAAACCTTGAATCTCTATCTGCTGGATTCAAATCTTTTTTGGATATATGCAGAGAGACTGGGAGCATCAAGATCTACTCACCTTAAGGAATTTGCTGCCATTGTTGACCTGAAAGAAGAACTGCACTATGTCCTTGATCAGAATCAGTCTCTGACAGGATCTAGCCTGGGTACGCTATCTGCTGTAGAAATGCTTTCAGTAAGGAGTACAGGTTTGCAAGTGGTCTTAGGAATGGAAAACTTCATGCCATTCTGAAAAGGACTCCTTATAAAGTGAGGCTATCGTCAACATTGTGAACCTTCACTTATTCTGTTTCAGAGAATAAAATGTATCATTTTCATTTCAGAGAACTTCATAAAAAATTTCAGCGTTCTGTACAGCCCCCTGCAGAGGCACCTCGTGGGTGGCACGTCAGGCCACGTCCCTGCGGAGCGCGTCGTGGCTGAGGTGACCTCCAGCACCTTTCATGGTGTCGTGCTTTCGAGTGAGAAGGTACACCTTGCTGCTGAGAACAGCTCCTGCCAGTCATTGCTCACGTTCTGAGGAAGGGTTCTCGTGCTTTTTTTAGCCATGTGCATTGCTTCTTTGTAAAAATAAGGTAGTGTTGATTAAGAACGCCAGGATATTTGTTTCAAAAAAGAAAATAGTAATCAAGTGAAGTGTAACTTTAAATGCCTTTTTCCTGGCAAAATAATCAAAAAGTCAATGGCACATATTCCTGAATAACAACTCTCCACCACTGTTCAAAGTTTTGTTTCTTTTACTTTGCCCATGTGTTAGAGATAGAAAGAAAAGAAGTCCTTGACTTGTCCTGTGCTCTGCAGCCCCGTTTCCCTTCTTCCACTGCAGCAGCAGTGTGTGCCACACACGTAGGGATTGAGGTAATGTTGTGGTGTCTGGCTTTCATAACTTACAGGAAATAAGTACACCACACCTTTTGTTTTCTATGGAGTAATTGTTGCTTTTTAAGCATACATTAAAAAAAAAAGGCAGTTGCAAAGCAAACAGAATAGAAGAAAAAGTTTTAAACCAAAAGTATGACTTGAAAGCACACACAGACAAAAATCTCAAAGGCATGAGCTTTCTATTTGCATGCCATGAAATTGTTTTATGTGAGAGGTCATCTTGAAGAGTAGTTAGATCACTTGTATTCTTTTTAAGGAGTAAAAAAGATTAGTGTCTGTTGGCAGTGAGGGCTGCAGCAGCTGGATACCCAGCACCTGGCTTCCAGCATCCTAGCTGCCCTTTGCTAGCCAAAGGCCAGAAGCAGGAGGCTGGACAGACATCTTCCCCAGCACCACCTCCTGGGGGTTCAGTCACTGTTGGACATGTAGGAATTTAGGGCTGCAGAAGAGCCATAAGAAGCGTAAGAAAATTTGATGCATTTTGATTTAGAGGGAATTAAATAATTCACTTCATTTTCTCTTTCTGGAAAGAAGATTCCCCAACAATGTCTGTGTTAACCCAGGAGACAGAAGGCATCAGAAAATAGCTTGTAATAACGTGTGCCAACAGTAGCATATAGTTTATTTTCATATGTTAAGATTGCTAAATAATGGAGATTTTGTGAAGACTAGTTCTTTACTGCAGATTAATTACAATAGATAATAAAACTCTTCATTTCACTTTCCAGAACGTCGTGCTGCTCTATTATGCACAGTGGTGTGGATTCTGTGCTTCTCTTAATCATATCTTTATTCAACTTGCTCGGCTTTTGCCTCCAGATCATTTCATTGTGGCAAGGTAAAAAAAGATTCTAATTTAATCTCTCCAGAATAATGCAAGTTCATCGAGATAACTGGCCTAGAAAATAATTACTTTTTTTTCTCTCTATAGTCTTGCAGTAGTTGATGTGAATGTCATCTGTTTTCATTTTTCTTGGAATCCATAATCTTACTTTCCTCTGCCTGAATTTTATACTTCTTGTATATATATAGTTATATACGTTCTTCAAGAACATGCATTTCCCTTTTGGTAATCCCTCACATGGCTTTTTATATGTGTCTGTGTTTCCTTGACAGAATTGATATCACACAGAATGATCTCCCATGGGAATTTATGACAGATCGTCTCCCGACCATTTTATTTTTTCCTCGTCAGAGGTAATACAGTTCTTCTCCCTGATGTGCCTTGGTTTTACTTTCACTAAGCTGCAATAACTCTGTGATCACGTCTCAGTATACTGACAGTGTGAGTCTCAAGTAAGAAAAGGCAAAAAAAGTCTTCCTTGAATTATGTGGAAGCGGTGATAAAGCAGGTTTTGGAGCAAAAAACAATTGTTGGTAGGGGCAGCTTCCTCTAGTACCTGTCTTCCTGGTGCTGCTGTGCAGCCTTGTGTTCCTTGTTTTTTTTCACAGATGCTTACTTTGTCTTGGCCTGTTTCACAAACTGCCTCCAGACTAACTTCACAGTTTTATTGTGATTGGGTTTGTAACATTCCACTTGGTTTCTCAAGTAGTTTCACAGCAGTAGCTTACCTCTAGTTTTCTTCCTGCTTCTCCTTCCTTGTGTTTTAGTTTTGCTACGTCTAGGTACTAAATAAAATCAGGCACTAGGATGATTGTATGTTATTTTAGATGTAAAGGTGCTTTCTGTGCATTTGCCATGGGGCTGTTTTTGCATCAGGTTTTTCTTCCTCACAGTGCTACTGCTCTGATTTGGTTTTCATTGCAAATAGCTTTTCAGCTTCCCTGACATGTGCTGTGGTTTTGATTAAAAAAAAAAAAAAAAAGGAATGACATACTAGAACATTACTGTTGTGTAGTGAGTCCATCTTGTCTTAGTGTAGGCTATTCTTTCCAAAATGCCATGAATCATGAAATTGGGATGTAAGCTGCTTGACAACTGAGAAACTGCTGCTGATAATGACAGAATTAATGTGGCTGATCACCAGAACTGCAGAAGAAAGAACACATTGCCTTGTCTGCCAAAAATAGCTTAATTTTGATTAACACAAGCCTTACCTGGCTCGAGTTCTTGAATTATTGATTAAAGCATGTTATCTTCCTACAGTAAGTAGTTCTCAACGAACAACTGTGTTTTTGTTGTGAGATCCACAACAATGTGACGTTGAATTGGATCTCACAGAAAATATTTTTGAGGCAACTATGTTTCATAACTTAGAAAACTTCCCCTGTGCCCAGTGCACAGTCCTGCCATCCCATAGGGACATTTGAGTTGTATGGGAGCCAGGTTGTGCAGGAGCAGCAGGAGGACTTAGTGAAGCATTAGACATTGTATTTGCATCTGACTTCTGTGCATTGGAATAATCTTTTGGGCTTCTCCTGTGTCCGTTTTCTGACTTGGGTAATTCAGGCAGAAGATGCACGTGGTCAAAGAAAAGGAACATTTCAGTATTTGACAGTTGAAGCCTGTGAGTGTCTTTCATTGGTGAGGAGCTGTAGTGGAGCAGCTTGGACTCTTGTCAGGAGGCTGAGTAACAGTGTATGCTGCTAGATGAAGTGATGGACCTACCTCATCATATAATGGAGTTAGTATTTACAGCTGTACACTGAGCCATACGTGCCAAAATAAAAAGGAACCAACCCAAACTATCTAACTAGTCATGGCTAATTTGCTTCCTTGATTACCTCAGTGCCGTGAAGACAAAGTAGTTTGAGGAAGAGGTAGAAAGGCTCATTGGCAGCAAGAGGGACTTCACTCAGAAAGGTAACTACTGTGTGAAAGCAAACTGTATTTCCCTGCTCCTTGTAAAGCCCTTCTGCTGCTGGAGCACATGAAGTTACAACTTCTATGAGAGCAGGTTCAGGCTCAAAATACTTACCTCAGTTTTACAGAGCTGAATTTAACTGCCAACAATATGTATAGGACTTGGAGTGCTTCAGTGTTTTCCTTCAACTAAACTAACGTAATGGTGATGCTGCTGTATGCAATGTAAGGTCCTAAAACAAATATCTTGAATGTGGATTAAGAGTAAAATCTGTTCCTTAAAGCAGCAAGATCTTGTCTGTCAAATACTGATCCAGTGCAGAGACACTGACAGCACACAGACTGGAGTACAGGTATAGCAGTTCATGAAATAGAAATACCCTGTGCAGAATCTTCATTACACAAGTTTAGGTTTCTCAACTGTGTAATTAGCCCAGATAGCAAGTTTGAATTGGGCAGCAGATATTCAGTTAACAGCACTTCCATGCCTTTGTCTTAATGCTAACTCAGTATGTCTTTTCAGGAAGGATCGAAGTGTGAAGTTCCCAGAAGACTTTCCAGTTAGCCTTCCTCATCTTCTTAAATTTATTTTACATCACTCAAGTCTTTCTTCACCAGAGCCCTGCACCAAAGAATGCCTACATAAAGAGACAGTGTTACAGCAAGGACACATCTCCCACTTGGAGAAAGAAATTCAGAAGTTAAGATTGGAAATCAGGGCCCTGCATCAAGCCCATGATGCCCTTGAAGCACAGCTTTCTGAAGCTAGAAGAGAAGAACATCGACTACAGCAGCAGAAGCACACACTGGAGAAGCAGCACAAGACTCTGCAGCTCCACAGTGAGCAGTTACAAGCAACGTATGATCAGAAGAACCGAGAATTACTGGAAATGGCTGAAAAGCTTCAAGAACTGGCTGATGCATCAGAAAACCTCCTGAAGGAGAATACATTACTGAGAATCCTGGTGGCATCAAGGGAAGGAAAGCTGCAGAGCAAAGATGAATCTAAAGAAGCCCTTCAGTCAGAGGTGCAAACAGGTGCTGATGACAGCAGTGTATTAGTTTCAACAGCTCTTACCACAGAGGAAAACAGGATTGATCATGTTGATACTGTAGCAACAGAGCACAGCAGTGAAAACAGGACAGAATGATTGCTTACATGAAGTCATGATGCAGTACTGAGTAGGTATTTATGCAAATTTTGATGAAATTCATTGTAAATAAAGACTTCTACCCTCACTAGAAAAAGAAAATCAAAAGGAATATTTTTGTATACTTGAACAACTTATTAGCTACCCCGTCCTAAAGTGGAGTATGAAAAACTTTCTGCACTTTACTATTGCACTAACTTGCAAACACCTATCCATTTACAATTAAAGATGCTGATGTTTAGGGGCAGCACCATAAAGCATCTCTGAAGACCAGTTATTTTTCCACCAGCTTTTTCTAGCAGCTGCTAGAAGAAAAGTTAGACCTTTAATTTACACTCCTCCATAAATTTCTGAAATTTGCCCTTCACACTGCATTTTGTTTGCAGAATTAAAAAGAAATACTTCATCTCTGTGATAAGTAAACTTGAATGGACAAACTGCTTTATTCAAGAACTTCAGCACTTTGTATCACTTTTGTGCACCAGTTACCTGACTGTCTTGAAATCTGCAAGAGCCATGTGTGAACTGTTACCTAGTGAAACAAAACTAAAAAAATCTTACTGCATTAATTCTTTTCTCCTTAATTAATCCTAAAGGATTTCTCTAAAACGCAGATCTAGGTGTATGGGTCTGGCTGTATGTATGCCAGTCTCCTGCCACTGCCATCTTAAGAAGCACATGCCAGGGCAAGAATGGCCCTGTGTCAGCTGTATCCCACTGTATTCCAGAAGCAACTCTGGGAGCTCTTCCCTGCTGCCAGTATTCCTTCCTGCTTCAGATTCCAGCTTTCAATGAAAAAAGCCAAAGGTAGCACTAAAAACACAAGCCAACATTTTTCTCTAGAAGGAAGGGACAAGACTTTATTAACTATGACAGTGCCATTATTGTCTTGCACGTAGTTAACAGTTCTCAAGTGTAACTTAGTTACTGCATATGTACAGGGACAAGAAGCAATAATCATTTTCTGATGTGCTAAAAAAAAAGGTTGGATTTGATTATTTGTAGTATATTTCAAGAAACAACTAATTACAGTAAATTTTTACCCTAGGCAGTCCAGTGTTTGAAAATCAAATCGGGCACAAAGATGCTTGAGAGAGCCTAATGGTTCTAGAGTGGGCAAGCAGGCCTTGGAGGCTTAGCTCGGTCCCTCCCCCAAGTATCTGAGGTCTGCAACCCCTGTCTGGCAACACCTTGTTATGGTTTCAGTAACTGAACTATAGTATAGAGCAGGAAATAAAAGGGATCTCCTTACTTGGAAGTACTTCCAGTTGCTAGCTTGAAGACTGCAGACAAACTAGAGATCTTCCCCCTGTCAATGTCATCTCTCATAGAAGAGATTGGAACATACCTTGTGGGGTTAAACCAAGAGTCATTTACAGGATATGTGAACTGAATTCTACAGCTGGATGTCTTAATCTAAAGTGCCTTTTTACAACAGACTGTTAACATCTTGATTACATATACCCAAGCAGCTAATTACACAGAGGTCCTAGGAAAAAATCATTAGTTGCATTTATGCTAGTTTTAATAAGTAAAAACTTCTGCAGTTTCAGCATGCAGATACACAAGAGAAAAAGCCTGCTCTACTGCCACTTCATGCTCCTGGAAACCTCCTGGCCCACCCCGAGGGTTCAGCAGCCATCATCAGTTCCCAGGTCAGAGTCCATCAAAATGGCAGTTTCCTTGCAGTTGTGTATGGTTAGCAAAGTCTGTTCCAACGGCCAAAAGCTGGACCTATACCTAGCTGCAGCTAAAGGAAGCTATTTCCTTTCTTGAAGCTCCTGTGTTTCTTCCCTCAACATTTTACTGTAGGGTTACACCTTTTTAAAGAAAGTATTCTACACCAGTCTGGTAACCAGGGGAGGTTCTGAACCTTCGCCTGTGCGCTCAGAAGTCAGCAGCAGAAGCAAGCTTCAGCCACACATCTGGGTTTGAAGTTTAGGGTTCTCACCCACAGCTGTGGCTCAGGTGTGTTATGTTCGGGCGCATCGTGCTCTTCTCAGGTGCTATGAATGCAAAGCCAAAAACTTCTGGCAGCCTATTTACAGTTCACAGTTGTAAAGTAGTTCACATTACAGTAGTAGTTCCATCAAAATAGGCTCAGCTGAACATTCAAGTAACAAAAAAAATGCCTCAGTCTCTTTGCACCAAGATACCCGTTGCATCCATTGCCAGCAATGGACTTCATGCCAGGTGAGTCAGCTCCTGCCATGGAGGAAATAGGGTCTCCAGCTGACACCAAGGGCAGCTTCTCAGCGTGTGCAGTTGCAGACAGTGCTTGAAGTCTCATCACGGTGTTTTCTGACGAGTGGTGTGCATGTGGCCAAGTTCTTCACAGTATGGAGATTCTTCTGCTGGTTACACACATCGTAACCACAGTCCACGTGCAGCTCCAAGTTAGCTATGTACTTCTGTGCCATTTGGAGTTAGCTTAGCTTTCCTCTCTACGCAAGGTCCTTTAGCAGAGTACTGCACCAGAAGAAAGGGCTCTTTGGTTTCTCCTTCGCCCACGATGCTTTCCTCATCTTCAGACTGGCTGATCCTCTGCAGCCGCAGGTAACACCAGCAGCCCAGGATCAAGGCACCAAGAGCTGCAATAGCAATCAAGATAACGATAACGGTCACCACTCCCGTGGTGGGGCTGTGATCCATAATAGACATGGTTAGTATTTCAGACTGTCCAGCTTCTTAAAGACTCTTCTGTCTGCACTACCAGGCTTCACTGTATTTTCAGACTCCTGCAGTGGAAAAAACAGACATTTAATGAAGCTGTGCTGTTTTGCTATATTCAGCAGAGGTTGGTATCCTCTGGGATCCACACAAACCTCCTGCACGAGAAGCTCCAAGTGCTCAGTGTGCCCTTACTCGTTTTAAGGTATTTCTTCACAAACTACCTTTGAATATAGAAGTTTCTGTACCAAAGTAAAGCAAAGCAAAGCTACGCTTATTTCAGTTCCTGACCTGCTTTCACCATGGACAAGCTCAGTCTGGTCAGGAGTAACAACTTTTACTGGTTGAGACAAGATACACGAGTACCTTGGGATGAGGTTGTTCTGAGACAGGACAGTCCACTAACAAGTTTTAATTGTAACCCGAGTTAAGCAAGCTTTTACAAACGCTGAGGTCATAGGCACAGTTGAGCAAACTGACAATCACATCAAGACTACACCTAGATTTACATAGCAAAGTTGTTTTTTCCTGCTGTAATGGAAGCTCCACAGTTTGGTGTAGAGAGATTTAAGACTCTTTATTACAAACACTAAATCGTAGTGGGGCTGTTAAGTGCATGGCAAGGCAGCAGTCAGCTACCTTCAGCATTCCTACAGCAACCTTACAGATGCCATACATCTGACAGGCAGAAATCTAGCACAGGTAGATTTAATACACACTATCTTCCTAATGCAGTACTGGTTCCAAACAGAACAAAAGCAACTGTACCACGTACCATCAACAGCAGAGCTGTGTGCTCTCCGCAGCCAGACAGGTGTCTGATTTTTGTCATCTCTGTTTTGCAATATTATGAACTCTGCTTATTCAACACGGGATGAATGGCTGAGGGTGGCTCGGGGTGGTTCTTCTGGAGTTCATTTTCACCCACTAACCAGAAGAGCTCCTTTAAGACAACACAGCTGTTAACAGCTGAAGTAAGAACAAGCTTGCAGGACTTGTCTGTGAGGTTCTCCTGTGCATGACTTCTGCTTTGATGTGGCAAGGTAGAAGTGTCAGGAGGTGGAAAACGAGGACCTACAGGATGCATAACACCAACCCTATAAGCAACTCAGTCCAATCTGGAGTGTATGCGACCACTGACAGACCCCTCTTAAACTCTTTCCTTAGCCAAATCTACAAACCTGTGCTTTTCGGGTTGCCTGCTTTTTAAAGTTTCATCAGAAGACTTGGATCTTCTGAAATGTTTCAGCCCCGGGGTAGAGAAGGGCACAGCTTCCTCTGGATGCATTACCCAGCAAGTTTCCCTATGCAGAGATCAGGAGTCTGATCTTCCATTAACACTATCAGAAAATCAGGTTGCATCAAGCAGCTTGCTGTAGCTCCTACCCAGGAAATCCCTGCTACTTCTGCAGCATGCTATAGTTAGTGCAGGAGTCACAGAGGAAGACCAGCCTATGTGCCTTTGGGAAATGACTGCATGGACATTCACCTTTTAGGAAAGCGACAGCCAGATAAAATTCAAGGTCATTTTCCTCAAATCACTTCAACAGGTGTAGAATTAGTCATTCTTTCTGTATGCATATCCTCTGTGCTCGAGGAGATGGGTGCCAGCATCCTTCCTGCTCAGCTGTCAAACCCCTGCACAGCTCTACAACAGCACGAGCAGCCAGCTCCTGGGGAGGGGGCCGAGCAGGCTGGCAGTGGGGGTATTTTATCTGGTTGCTTTGTTTCAAGCAAAGCCTTCTGTTTCTGGGTTGTGTTGTGGATGCAGAACCCCAGCCTCGCTCTTCTCCAGCAACTGACGGAAATCTGCATTGTCTTCAGAGTCCATTTCTCATCTGAGAAACGCTGTGTTCTGTAGATGCCCTTACACTGATCCCACAGGAGATCATTACTAGCTTTCTGACTCACATCCTTTTGTAAGCCTACCCAAGTTGACGTGCCCTAAGCATACCAAGAGCAGCACTGACTTCATCTGTCACTTTTACTGTGATTAGAAGTTGTAAATCCCCAATCTTAAAAGAATTGCTAGCAACACCTGCACGTACTTGGCGGTGCTGCTGGAGCTGTCTCTCTTCCCACCATACTTAGTGTAAGACACATCTCAGTACCTTTACTCATTAGTAAGATAAGTCAGATTAACCAGTGGGAATTGCAAGCAGTCTGCCTTGGTTCTTACAGCATTCTTAGCAAACAAGCAGTGAAAACAGCAGCACTAAGCCATTGCTGCAGAAATAATGGCTTTTTCCTGCCCAGTGCCAGCTTCTGCTCCCAACTTCATCTGGAAAGTGTTATTAACCCATTCAGAAGCTGTAGGTGAAGGACAAACAAAGCCAGGTTCGGTCACAGAAGGCTGCTGGGGCACTGCCAAGGCTGCCAGGAGTTTCTAAAGCAGCCTTCCCATGACGGCAGGCATTCTGCTGCTGCTGAGATGCCATCGTACCAGCGGGTGTGTTTCTGAAAAGAAACACTGCTACGTTAAAAGCCAAAGCCATAGGAAGAAGCTTCAGAAGGAGATCCTGTACAGCTCACCCAACGCCCTCAACCAGTAAGTCTGAGGTGCAGAAGTGGTTTCTTATTTATTTATTTAAGATACTTTAGGTGAAATACTGCAAAGGAAAGCGCAAGTTTAACAAGGTAGGGAAAGGAGACGATACTATCGAAGTGACTTTGGCTTGGGAATACAGAAGCAGTACGTACTGCTGGTTTGCCCAGCACCCGCTGCCACCCCACGGGCACTGCTCCCAACGGAGCTGTGGGATCGCCGCTGTCCTCAGTCAGCTCCGGACAAAGCCACACGCACCGAGTCCGGGCCTGGGGCCATGTTAGAAGCAAACAGCTGTTTGGAGGAAACCTTCCGCTGCCCCACAGCCCTTATTCCACTCGTGACGAGGAACAAACGAGCAGGGGAGAGGGCTAACAAGGCCTTCCAGCAGCTAACGCTGCGGACATCCCTCCAGCAGCCGAACAGCACCGGACCCAGAAGCGACGGCTCAGAGCAGCGCTTCCTCGG